>JBCEWC010004011.1:0-28475 GCA_038996855.1 Solanum aculeatissimum | reverse complement strand
TGGTTTTTCCCTTATTTAGAAGGGTTTCCACGTAAAATTCTTGGTGTCATTATTTTCATTTTATTCTCATTATTTTGCCATATCTATTTTGTGTTTGCCCGTGTTTTTTCCCAACATCAACAGCAGTAAAACACACTAGAATTTGTTTGTGTAGAAGAAGAAGAAGTCAGAACAACACATTTTGAAATGATAGAAAAATTCTCTATATATAGAGAACAAAAAGTGTTTATTGTGCCTTATTGGAAAGGTCACAATCACTTAGGAAGGTCACAACCTTTTCAGAAAAATTATAACTTTTCATTTATCATTCACACCTTTTAAACTCAACACCTTTTTGGCTTGACACTTTCAGGTGTTTAGACTATTGGTCTGAAATTTTTATGTTTTTCAAATGAAGTCAATTTCTTTTAGGTTGCATTCTTCCATTTTGGTCAATTATTTCATTCACTTGTAAAGGATTGAATTTTTTAGAATACTGACCAATACATATTCGTGCACTCCAAATTTTCTCGTATTTGCTCTCAAGAAAACATATAAATATGCCGTTCATTTTAGAACTAACAACATAAGGTTATATTCGGAATTAGAGTTGACTCAACAACATTTGAGTTTTATTATTTCATTCATTTATTTCTTTGCACTATTGTCTTTAACTACACATTTACTTTCTTAATAATAAAATTATAAGTTATTAATACAATTTATGTATTCTTGATCTCATGATAAATTCGATATAAGATTTTTTTGGGGTCCCATGTGAATTGATCCAATTCAATCTTATCCGACCCATGAATAAAAGATAAATCTTATTTTAAATTAAAGGTAGAACAGTTAAATTATCCTATTAGGAGAGGGTTTAAAAAAGAAGAGGAAATAGTTTTATGATTTATTTTTTTTATTTAAAATAGTTTTATGATCCACAAAAGAGAAACAAAACTGTGGGCAAATCAATTTGATGCTGCAGAAAAAGGATACAGCTCGGACATCCCTCCACTTTCGTTCTTCGGATTCTGTCTCCCTCTTTTTGTTTTTTAATTTCAAAGTGTTTTATTTGGATTTCAGAATGCACATGTGTATAATCACACCATTATATTTTTATGATATGCTATTTTAATTTGTTTGTTTTTCTCATTTTACTTTGATATAAATTTTAAAAAAAAATTGTGATTTAAAATTAAAGATATTTAAAATGTATCAAAATGTCTTAAATTGAAACGGGAGAGGTACATACAACTAGGGGTGACAATTTGAACTCATATAAGATAAAATGCATCCATTTAACCCATATTGACTTTAATGGATCACTCATATTTTCAAAATAAGTAAATATGAGTCAATCTATATTAAGAGCTCAGACAAATATGGTTAAAATGGGTAAAATATGGGTACCCATATAGACCCATAAATCCCCCAAGACACAAATATGGGTAAAATTGTGTGTGTGATTTTTCTTTTATTCTTCTTTAAAAAATTTGGGGCAGGAGTGGGGGTAAGAGAATGAGGGGTGAGGGGTGTGCATCGGATCGGTTCAATTCGATTTTATGTATTATGGGTTTGGTTTATCGATTTTTTTTTTAAATATGTTAAACCAATAAGATATTTTTTATCAGTTTTCAGTTGATCAGTTTTTGGTCTTTAACGGTTCGATTTTCGGTTTACTCAATAAGAAAATACTCATAAAATAAATATATGACTTATCTAACTATTTGATGCAATACGATGAGATACAGTAAAACAAACAAATCAATTGAGCACCCAAACTTAATAATATGCAATATTTGACCTCATATTCTAATTTACTTTCCAACAGAAGAGTTATACATTGGAAAACAAACAAATATATGATTTACGAGTAAAGATTTAGTATCAAGTGATGTTAAATTATTAATATTTAATATTTATGAAAGGATAAAGTAGTAAATTATTATAGTGTTAATGAGTTATCGATTTATCCAGTAACTCAATACTAAAAATCAAAATTGAACCGATAATTCATTAATTTCTTTTTGTAAAAACCATTAGAAACCAAATTTAATATGAATGGTATTTTTTGAGGAAGAAAAATGAGTTGAGAGAGAAATTAAAAAGTGAGAAACCAAATTCTCATAAAAATTTAAATAATTAAAGACGGATGTTTGAGAGCTAAAAACACTTGCAATGTAATAGAAAGAGTTTACTAAGACAAAAAGAAAAAAATGAGAATTCACAATTTCCCATGCAAAGTGAAAATTGACTAAAATGTGACGTGCGGTCTGTGCATGAAATGGGCCCTGGCTTTTTGCAAAGATTCCCATACACTACTCAACACATTCAAACAAAGAATGATCCAAATATATTATAAAGTAAGAAAACTTACGTAAAGTAAAAGACACATTAAACAAAGTACTCCTACTATTTAGGTTTCCATTCTGCCTTGTGTAAACCTATTTTCAAGATTTGGCTCTATTTTCCATAATTCAGACTTGGAATTCCGTTTGTTACTTTGAGTAAACATCTCTCTCATTTTCAGATAACAATCAAAACGCTCCACCTTCTTAGATCATGAAAAGTAGCTTGTCCAAGACATAATTAGAGAAATACTAAGTGTTTCATATAGATAGATAGATCATCACGCAATTCAACATTCAAACAAAAAGAGCATGGACATGTCTTTTTAGAGTGCCCCAATTCCATGTGTAATTACTGCTGCATTCCTTTATATGATGGCATTCCACAATAAAGTAGCTGACAATTAATGCATATATGTGAGAGAAAGCACAAGTACCCCTTTCTTTGTGCTATCCCCACAGAATTTCAATAGTACTTGGTTTTAAGTTGTAATCAAATACTTGCTACCCTTTTTCAGTTTGCCTTACTGAGGACAATCCACAAACATACAAACTCATGAATATTGAACCAAAAAAAAAGAGAACAGTAAAAAGATACGTAGAGCAACAGAAATAAGCATCCAAGCAAACTGTGATTCCTTTATCTTTTCAGGAAAACATTTACTTTTCAGTAATGCCATTGATCATCCCCACCCTCCCCACCAACATATCTTATTTGTCTGTGACAATGAGTACAATCCCCAAAGTTTCTTTTTCTCTATGCATCAACTTTCATCATATTTGGTATCAGGGTGTTCCTTTTAGTCCTCAAAAGAGATGAAAAACCCTGAGAAAGTTGATCTGCATCCGAGCCAATTCTTCACTTGGCCATAGTATCTTCTCAAGAGTCTGCCTGTGTGTGTGTGTCCTGTATGAAAATGAAATGAGACAAGAGTGAATCACGATAAAATCTTTTCATGGTTAAATTAATGAAGTTCATTTTGTTACCGAATCATCACCTGATATAACCATATCCTTGCATTCAGAGCTATAACAGTTGATTGATGCTGCATTTTGGAATAAGAGACTGGTCTCTTCCTTTTTAACAGTTCTGTTTCTGAATCTTTGTGTAATTACTTCTTGCTTGTCTGTAAATATATTATATCCGACAGAACTGCTCTGCTTCACTCCTGGAATTATTTCTAAGCAAATTAGACTAGGGTCCCCTAAGGATCTTTGAAGATGAACAGAAGTTCTTTTCATTGCTCATACTACTGACACGACTGCATTGATCAGTTAAATTTTATTGATGCGGCAGCACAAATGTAACATTATCTCAGCAAGAACAGGTATGAGTTTTACCTGACTCGAGGCAGAAGAAATGTAGATTTATCATATAGCAAAATTATCCCTTCTGAAGTCCTCTCATTATGCAGTGCCCTGTTCAGCGGTGTTTAGCTTTAATATTAAGTAGTTAAACCAAAAATTATTCCATGTAAACTTAGTTAAACAAACTCACTTCCTCTAAGTTTTGTGGCATAAAGGCCAAAACTTCAAGTCTTGACTTCCTGACCTAAAGGCATAGAGTTATGTTAGCAAATATTAAGTAGGAAATCTAACAATCAGAATCCCAAATACAAAAGTATACCTCAATATGGAGTTCTGAGATAGGATTCTTCATTGAAGATCTGTGCCTTAGTAATAATATCCATCATATCCATATGAATGGGGCAATAACTCTTCAACTTCAACCCTAGAGCCAGCGCAACTCAAATTTTTCTTTATACGATGGCGGTTGATGGACTCTACCTCAGCCAAGAATATACTATAAACTGGTCTATGATCTGAGAATCTGGACTCTCCGCGGACATAAGATATTTGATATAGGCCTTGACCTTGCCATAATATGCGATCACACCTTCATTCACAAATCATAAGTTTTAGATATCCCGCTATGTAACATGAACAAAGAAATGTATAACCATGAGATAGGAAGGAATTTGTGCATTATGCACAAAAAAGCACAAGATGTTAGAAGGATTACCAAGCAGGGGTTCTTCGTTTCTCTTTTGGGTGTGTGTCCTCTCCGGCATATCTGTCTGAATTACTTGAGTACTTGTATGTCGGAGGGAAGTATATTCTTCCTTCACTCCATCCACTAAAAACACGTCCCATACTCTGCTCTATCCGTAGCTGTGACAACAAGACAAAAGGTTACAATTGATGAGCTGATGTGACTTTAAAATCAGGTAAATAAGAAAATGAAGGAAAGAAGAAAAGTGCTTGTGGAATAAGAATAACATACCTGATCATTTTCTAACAGCACCCTCCAATTGCGCATCTCCACCAGTGCCTTGGCAGTTCGGTAAGACAAGGCAATCCGATAGTTCAAATCCCCAAGCCATATAATCCGACTTCACAAGCACAAAACCAAAGTAAGGACATAAAGCGAGACAAGAACCAATTTCATAGCAATGACCATCATCTTAAATATAAATAATATGTCATGTAGACTATGGTCAATATTAAAAAACAATGTAGATTTGACCAGATATAAGCAAGGGCTTTACTCATGCTCAAGGATAGTTTGAGGAGAGTTGTCATCCCTAATGCCATGAACCCTTGGAAACCTTGTTTTCTTTAGAATCTCCAAGACATCAGAGTTTCTCCGCAGCTCATCTCCCTCTTTTTGTCCAGATGTTAAATGACTACAAATGAAGCAGAAGCTTGTTTGGTGCAGTGACATGCTAACTGAGATTGAGCCCTGCAAATACACAGTGGGATTGGCACTTCTGCACATATGTAAGCGATTAAAGCTTTTACAAGATACCGTAGAAGGAAATACCTTGTTCCCAAGATAACCCATCAATCCTCTGCCAACACAAGATACTTTCAGGTTGCGAACATCGTCCCTTAGATCACTTCTAATCCAAATAGTAAGAAATATTCCAACCATTTGCTTACTCGCAACAAGACAGTACTTTGATTGTGATGACTGTCTGTCTCTGTCCTCTAAAGTGATGGAACCACTATAGGAAATTGGGGAATAGTGGGTTGTAACCGGTGAGTAATCATCAGGACCAATTTCATCATCAGACGAACCACCCCATTGGGCATATGGGTCATAATCACTTGGCCTTCCCCCAAAGACACCTCTATCACAAACACTAAATCGCCGATCAAGTTGAGCCCGTGGCATTGACATTTCACTCTCCATTGCTCTCATGCTACGGCTTAGCGTCTGAAATGAGCGGCGATGGAAGAAAGATGGGGCTTCTTCTCTTACTGATCCCTCAAAGTCAGCATCTAGCTCAACAACAGGATTAGGAACTGGAGAGGGCGTACGATAACCACCACTTGCTCCAGGAAGACTGTTCAGAGTTTTTCGAATGAGTGCTAGCCATTTTCTAGCTGGGCCATTATCTTCTGTGCCCAAAACATTACCAGCATTCAAAGGAACAATTTCTTGGAACCTAACAACTCAGCAAATAAAACTCATAAGTATAGTCATTCTCTACCTAAAAGTATTGGTCTAAACATGACAATTAATCTGTTGTTACTCACCCCAGAACATAGATGTCAGAAGGAGGTGAGGTATGAAGCCAATCATCAAGACTTAAATTACTGGGTGGAGATTTTCCAGCCACATTCCATGTTGCTACAAAGACCCTGTGCCGGAAACAAAATAAACATACATCCAGAGTTACGCATACTTCATAAAAATACAGCTCTCAATAAAACTGAACGGATTAAAAAGAAACTCACCGGTAGTTATTCACATCTGTAACCTCTGAAGTGTCAAGGTCAATCTTACTTCGACGAAAACGATCAGCATTCCTTCTACTTGACTTATCTATAAGATTTTTTGAAAAAAAACAAAACAATAACACAAAATATGCAGATTCAGAAGGCAGGCAGCAAATCAGCGAAAAGTGAAAAATTAAAATCATTGATTCCTTGCTTATGTTGTGAAAAAACAAGTGGTTCGAAGAGTGCTGTGGTCCAAAGTGTAATTCTACTGAACCTGTTTTGCTTTTCTTGATAGTGGATGCCTGCCTCTCTGAGAAGTTGTTCCTCCATTCATCATCAGCACCTGAAAAAGCATGGACATAAAGTGGTGAAAGTTGTGTCATTATGCTGTTACAACATATAACTCACATATTTTGAAAAATGAAACCAAAAAAAAAATACAACCTAAAACCTAGGAAACTAACAGGCAACCGAATTCAGAAAACAACAAAACAAATAATAGATCTCAAAGAAGCACATGAAAATGGCAGACTTATTAGATTCCATAGGCTACTATACAAAAGCATGCAGTGATTGATGCAGAATCAATCTATCAACAGGACAATTGCAGTCAGTGAAAGTTACTTTAATTAAACCTCCATTACTTTGCTTGTTAATTACAAAGTAAAAACTCCAAGAACCTCAAACTTAAAATGCAATTTTAGATTTAATTCTTCAAAAAAAAAAAACTGAATCAGTTACCTCCATAGACAATATCATCAGCTTGGAAATCCTCAGCTTTGCTCTTGATATTGAACCATTTCTTTACTAGACTCTTAGGCCATGAGAGCTTATCAAGAACAGAGAAAAATTAGTTAATTTGGGAAGAAAGAAATGCAAAAACAGCTTCACATTCTTGAAAAAACAAACCACCTTGGTTTTCTTAGAGCTTTCATCTCTCATTGTTTCAGAACTTCATACGAGGAGAATGCTCAGTGATTGTGGGGTATAAAGATCGAATCTTTCTGGTCGTACTGTTGTACAGTTTGAAGTTTCTGCCTTTTATGCCCAGAATGGATTTGAATGAGATCAACAATTAAAACAAATTTCTCCAAGAATCACTCGACTTTAGGATTTTCCTGTCAATTCAATGAAGTGGGGGTATGAGGTTAAAGATGAAGAATCAACAAAAAGCAGCAATCTTGAAGCATAAAAACAAAGAACATTTGTGGGATTATAGTCCAATAGGCCCCAGAAGTAATGAAAAGAAAATAATTCTGGATAAGGAAGATGTGACAGTTGGTGTGCATTGTATGCAAGAAGAAATTTAGAGAACACCAGTTGGGAAAATAATAAAGGATCCAAGAACCTCAAAAGGGGAAGACAGAATTAATGACTGTTGGATTCAAGAACCATAGAAGAAGAAAAAGAAAGACAATGTTAGAGAGAGAGGGGGGATGGGGGGGGCTTTGTGGGGCTAAGTAAATGCTGTTTTTTCAATACCTCGTTCTAGTTAACAAGGCAAATTTGAAGGGGAATAAAGTGCAAAAAAAAAAAAAATACCTCTCTTCCCAGTCTCTCACTTTAATATAAGTGCCCGGGAAAGAACAGTAAGAAAAATAATTCACATTAAAATGAAATAGAATGTAGTCCTATATATATATATATATATGAGCTAAAATAGTATTTTCAACGGCATATTGGGCAGGACAGAGTCAAATAGGACGAAATCAATTTGAATCACTGTTAGCAAAAAATTATTTTTTATGTATAATAGTAAATATTAAAATTCTTTGAAATGAATATTTTGACTTCATTATTGACACTAAAGGGCTCTTTATTGGGTTTTGGAGGAGCTAAGATAGGCTTTTCCCCCCTAGTGTTGGATACTAATATGGGAATTGTTTTGAGTTGATTTTTGGGTTTAGGAATATTGAAGAATGTATTTCTTTCTCTCTCTCTCAAAACTTGGTTTATGTTAAACTTAACACAAAAGAACAATGTGTTGGTCTGTTGCTTTGTTTAACAAAACCAGAGGGTATGTATTGGCTCAAACTAAACTTTGTGTCTTGAGAAGCAAAGGCATTTGTCCCTATTTCAGGGTCTTTGTTCTTAAAACATCTCATTGATATAATTCCAAATTTTTTCTGTTTCTTTTTCCTTGTCATTAGATGCATGGACTCGGTAATTTAGATGAGTTTTTGTCCAAATGGTCCATCAATTCTAAGAGATTCATTTTTGTCCACTTGCAACAATTTTAGATTTAGTTATACTTACTCACAACAAGAGTAACTTTTGTGTTAACTTTCTACTTAAATTTAAACTATGTCGGGCTAGAATACGATATATTTTTGAATTTGAATTAATTGATTATATACTCAATATTAATCATAATAGAGAAGAATAATTTGTAATCCTAGTAATAGGAAAGAGTTGATGATTTATCCAATACAGGAGTCGTTCTACGACTTATCTCATATTTAGACGGAAGATAACAAGTATACCGATGAAATTTTTTAAGGTCAATCACTTGAATATTCTTATTTTTTAGTCCTCTCATAATAAAATTTGATGAATCTTGAATAGTCAAAAGTGAATAGAAGTAGGTGGATATGATTAATTGTTGCAAATCTTGAAGTAAACAGTTGGTGAGTCTCAATCGAATTAACATCATGGGAAATTTGCAAGTGATAGTGAAATTCCTGGCTAATTGAGCCAAAGATAAAAGTCATAGTTGAAGAAGTGTACAAAACAAAAAAAGTTAAGCACGTTGAGGATCTTCTTGTAGGAATTTTCAATACTAGCATGGACAGGTCTACTCTTCCACCATAACTACTTTATTCCACTTATCAATTATATAGGTAGATCAAAATTCTTCAATTTATAGTTATATAGAATATGAATATGTCCTCATAATAATTCCAGTAATATTTTGCACTTGCTGATTAAAAAGTATAGACATATATCAAAATCGTAAAATCTTCAAAATATTTATTCAAGGATTCCTATAAAGACGACAGTTAATTACTAAGTTATTCATTCTATCATTATCAATCGTTATCTCCCACTATTATCAATAGTTGTTACCCACAACTATCAATCACAATCATAACTATTATTGTCACCAATTACTGCAATCAACTATCACCATCATTAGTCATCATTTACAATCATCACCACCAATCACTCTCGACAATCACCGCTATTATGTATCACTAACCATTGCCATTTACCGCCATCATAGCTATCACTATCATTAACCATAACTATTAACTTCTACACCACAAAATATTATGAATAATCATAGTTAATTATTACTATTATCTACCATCACCATTAGATACTATTCACAACTATCACCATCAAATAATGACCATATGATTCATCAAATAAAATATGCACAAAATATCATATGAAAGCATGAAATTAAGTATGATGCACACATGTGCAATATACACTGTACAAGTAAAAATATTTTTCAATTGTTCAATTATATCAATTATAAAAGTTATGAGAAATGATGAGTAATTAAAAATGTCATAAATCAACAAAAAATTAACTTAATAATATTTTTAACTCACATTATTATCATAATTCAATCACAATCATTAAGTAGCTGATAATTTTTTACAACACACCAATTATATTCATATGAATGCTCATCATTTCACTTATACGAGACATTCATTATTCATTTTCAGTTACAATTAATTATAAACACAAACACTTCAATAATTAAGAAAACCTGAACTTATCTTAAATTTGAAGTCGGAACGATCACAGCACAACTTTAACTTTTCTCAAATGCTCCTGATGATTTCAAGATATTCAATTTATTATCTATGTAAGAGTATGAAGTTGTATATTTCAATCTATTCAAATACTTTATTTATGTAAGAATATGAATCCATAACACTCATATTGCTATATTAAAATTTTGAATCTAAATTCAATCTTGATCACCCAAGATTGACTGTAAATTCATCATAAAATTAAGTTATTCATACTGTAAAGGTCTTAAAATTATAAAAAATTATTGAATTCTAATCATAAATCGATCTCCAAATTGATAAAATATGAATTCTAGATCTAGCGCATAACTCTCAATTTTTAAACCAAATTCAAAGATTAAAAGTTAAATAATCAAAGGAATAGTAGTGAAATATCGAAATCGAAGTTAGAATCTTATCCTCGAATCAAATAATCATGAAAAACATCTCTAAATCGCTCAAAATTGAGGTTTCTAACAACCAAAGTCATGTTATGAACAATGAGATTGAGATAGAAAATAAAATAGATTCTGGCCAAGCATTTCGTAGATGCAAAAATTTCATTGAGAATGTAATGTCGCACTTGCAAAAAATCCATCACAAGTTGAAAAGTCCAAACTAGACCACTTTTGCAGGTACAAAATTTCTTCATAGTTTTGGGCTTGTATGTGTCGACCACCCCTGCTGGTGCAAAAAGTCTCATCATAAATGAACCCCTTGATCCTTCCCAACTTTGATCCACAAAAGTATTGCACCACAAGTCAAATGTACAAGCAATTTCCTTAAGTCCCCAAATATGAAATAGATTTTTGGAACTCATTCGAGACCCCTTAGACACAAAAATATATAAGCCACTTCAAAACGTCTTTTGAATGTGTTAAAATATTCAAATCATCGATTTGTAGTTATCTTGAGCAAATATTGAATATGGTCGACATTACTTCCTCAAATCAATTTGAAATTAATTCAATGGTCTTAATCGAGTGTATAAGGGGAGGTCAAATTTCAAATCTTTTCTCTTGAGTATACCCATATATTATCACTGAGAGTGAGTGAACTACCTGGGGAGAAAGGTCAAGCAACTCCAACTTTAGCTCCAGAGGACTTTCAAACCCAAGAGCCCATACAGATTATTCAACAATGTCATAAATGATCGTTTGGACCTAATGAAATCGTTGAAACCCAATTTCATAGTCATTAACTCAATATATTGATCTCAATAAACTCTAGTTTCCTAACTTTTAATGTAAGAAGAACTTTTTGAATACATACTCGATTACTTTAACAGCTTGTTTGGATGGTGATTCTTGGTGGTATGGTATAGTATGGTTAGTAAGAAAATCACGTTTGTTTTGGTTGTTTCATTAATTATGTCGTATGGTATGGTTTTGTTTCATGGTTCTGTAACCATGAAAAACCCTCATTTTTTGAAACCATCAATTTGGTGGTATCCCATGGTTCTCTTATTTTTTTCCAATTATACCGTTATTTAAATTTAAATAATTCTAATTTATCATTTATTCTTTATTATTTATTAAACTTAACTCTAATATATGTACTACTTTTGTATTACTTATTTTCTTCCGTATCAACTTTTGAAATCTTTTTCTTACTCTTGTCATTTTTATCACGTTTTAATCTATTTTTTTAGGTTCATTTTTTTTTAAGTTCTTACTTTTTTTATTTTCTTGTGTTATTTGTTTGAATTGGAAATATCTTAGCTTGTATGTTTCCTTGTTTGATTCAATGTATTAATTTTTTTAAAAAGTTTTATTAAAAAATATTGACAAATTTAATATTTATAATAATTAAAGACATTTTTGTAAATTTTCAAGTTACGATACAGTACCATACAGTCAAATCAAACAACAAATTATCATTAGACCGTAGCAACCCATACAGTCTATCCAAACATTAAACAGTACAGTACTGTACAATAATATACCATACCATACGACACCATACATTATGAAACGAAGGCAAATCACCATCCAAATAAGCTGTAAGAATCGTGTCACTTATCTATGCAAGTTAAAATAATATTATAAGACTATACAAAAAATCTTATTGGAAAAAGAATTCCAAAATACTAAGCGATCAGGCGGAGTGTTACATATTTACAATTTAGCTATGTTATAATCAGGTGACACAATTGTCAAATTTACTTCTAACTTTTGTTATATAATTCTTATATAAGTTATGTCAAAAAATAAGAAAATTAATTTATTATTTACAAATGAAATATATATTAACCAAATGCAATATAAAATAATATGATCAAATTTTACTTAAATTATACTATTTTTTCCATTTCTAAATACTTTCATAAGTTGTTTTGAACATTCCCCTCAAAATAATTACTGAAGTTTGAGGATAATTTGGCTAAATTATTCTTATTTATTACTCTTCTTTATTTAGCACTTTTTTCTTTTGCACAAATTTTCTTTTATTCCATATTAACTTAATTGTTGGACTTTTTTCATTATTCAAAATAGTTAAATTTTTCAAAGTTCAAGATGAATGTTTGAAACTTTTTTCATATTTGTCCTTTTATTTGTTGACATTTTATATTTTCTAGAAAATAAATTACACTATTTGCAAAGTTACATTTATAATTTTACAAATGATAATAATGAAAAATATGATTTAAATCATATCCTCATATATTTTTCTTAATATGTGCGCATTGTCTCATAAATTAAGTTAATATGAGATTGAGGGAGTAATAATATCTCTCTATTTAGTATTTATTATTAAACGTTAAAACCGAAACAAACAACTAATTCATGTCTTGATTTTCTAAAATGACAAATACCGTTGCACTTTCACTTGTCCGTTATTTCGAACATAAATTTTTACTTTATCTTCCTCTGTTCACTTTTAATTGTCCACTATTTCAAAAATAATTTTTTATTTTTACTTGTTACTCTAACAAGAAAAGATAAATATTGTTTTTCATATTTTATTCTTAGCATTAATCAATCATTCCCCAAATCATCTTTCAAAACCTAATACTAAATATCAATTGACAGGAGTGATGTGATAAAATAGTTATGTCAATCACTATTTTTTTTAATATGTGTGCTTACTCCAAATATGATAAATAAAAGTGAATGGATAGAGTACTTGTTACTTTTAATATATCCCCAAAAAATTATTTTTTTCATGATTTATCCTTAACGTTAATTACTTGTCCTTCAAATTAATTTTCACGATCGAATACTAAATATTAATTAATAAGAAAATGTAATAAAAAATATATTAATTGTTATTTTTTAATAGTGTGTAAATCTAATTACAACAAGTAAAAACGAACAAGATTTATTTTACTTCCTCGGCTCATTTTTACTTGGCAAAAGTTTTCTAATTTGATTTTCATTTTAACTTGTCATTTTTGACAAATAAACGTTACACCATTTTTTTTCTTATTATATCCCCAATTTAATGTTATTGAATTAATGACTTAGAAAACATAGTGAGCGAATTCTATATCACGCCCTGAGTCTACATGTACACCTTGAACGTGGTTGCCACTCGAAAATCATTACTGCTCCCCAAGCGAATTCTTGGTTTGACTGACTTACTCAACTGAAAACTTTAACATACATGTAGAAGTTTTACAAGATGAACCTTTTAAAATATTTAACAAAACTCAATGAATTTCAATTATGCTTTATACAACGTCTGAAAATATCTATTTACACAAATAGTAATAATGCTTAAAATGTCTGAATGAAAAAATTAGACTGACTCACTAACTCTGTCCATGAAACCTCTACTATACTGAAGATAGGTGCCGCAACAAGATCCACACCTGACTATAAAATAAAATAAATAAACTAGACTAACTAGAGTCCTCTAAAAGCTAAGAGGTCTCACCAACTGCTGCCGGAAAGCTGTCTTACTAAATGTCTGTTATCATTTGGGTACCTGAATCTGCATCATAAAATGATGCAACGCCAAAGGGCGTCAGTACGTGAAATGTACGGTATGTAAAATGGCCAAAACAGAAAAACTCAGAATTCACTACTCAAATAATAGGCTTAATGCAGAAAATAACTTAATAACATAAGTAATGCAAAATAATAAAAACATATGGTTTAATGCATAGATAAATGTAACTCAGTCTGTATCTGAAAATAATATATACTTTAGCTTAAGAAATTTTTCTAACCGGCAACCATCACTATGAGCCTCGTGATGATACAACGTCTTGCCCACGTTGCCAGAGTCATCTCATACCTTGTCAGTATAAGGGACGAAGTACTGGGGATCCATATAAACTGGATCATCTTAGTGGCATATGAGGAGTTGTACATCTGGTACAATTCTATCCTACATTAGCTACGTAGTTTATGGGGTTGGAGTTATCTGAACTCGCACCCTAGGGTTGTAGTTATCTGAACTCGCACCCACATCGGTACTCAATACTACTCCTAAAACATGCATTGTGCTCAATAACTGTAAAAATATCCCACTTTAGGGGAAAACTAAAAATCGGCTAGTTGGAGCCTTGGCTCAGCATATTTTCTATAACTGGCTTTTCTTTTTCAAAACTGATAATACTTTCTCATAACTGGTAATGCTTTCTTTAAAAAAAGAAAATAGTCATGTTCTTTACTGATAAAATAATGCGTTTGAAACTGCCAAATTTTCTCAAACTCTGAAATTTATGCATGATGAATAGTAATGCAAAATACTTTAACTGACTGGACTGCTCTTTCAAAGCTGATATACTATGCTCAAAAGATAGTGTAGTAAATAGACTAATTGTATAACTCATGTTAAGGTACTTCTTTAATCAACTCATACTTTGAATTGAATAACCTTTCATGAATTTCATAGAGTCATAATTATATGAACATAATGTCTTATCATTCAAAGTTTAACTTGACAAAAGAGTAATAGTAAAACATAATAGGGGAAATAATTCTTGAACTAGTTAGGGTTTTTGTAACTGTAGTAATACTTCAAGAATTTAACGAAATGTACTCAACACTGAAGTTCTTAGCATAATAATGATAAAATAACAAGGATTTCATGATGAAGTTCTAGAATTTCTCTATAAAATCATATGAATGAAATTTACTTGACTCTTGACTAGAATTCTTGATAAGGAATATAGATTAGGCACGAACATAGAATTTTAGGTAGCCTTACATACTTGGGTACGAGTTTTCTTGAAAAATTGGAGAGACTTTCTCAGCCCTAACCCTTCTCCCTTTTTCCCTAATCGCTATTCTTGGAATGATGTTCGTGAAAGTGAAAAGAATGTCGTAGGTTATTAATTTTAGGGCGAAAACGATGAAATTTTTGGTCTAGGATGGGTGGGGAAAAAACTAGAATGCCCTTACTTTTAAAAACTAAACGTCAAGTACCATGGTGGAGCAAGTTCCTGACGCGGACTTGTCGCACTTCATTTCATTTTTTGACGGAAAACTTAAAACACGTTCACTATCTGTTTTTCTATAAAATAACAGATAAATCACATTTGTTAAATGCGTTGTCCAGTGCGTTTTATGAATAAAACTAAAAAATGAACTATGGTGAAGTAGGTCCGCGATGCGGACATGTCGCGCACCTTTTTGGTTTTACAATTTTTATTTGATTGGCCAAAAATTCAACCGAGATTATTTTTCCACGTAATGTTTCACCCTAATCGATATTCCAACCTCATATTTACCAAAAAAATTTAAGAAAATGCATTATGCGAACAATCTTTTATCTAGGGAATATTTTGATAATTTTTAAGATATAACATTCTATTAATTGATAAAAATAACATAACAAATTTATCATATCAATAATTATATTTTTAACAAGTGAAATTTGATAATTAAAAATAAACAAAGAGAGTAATGTAGATGAAACACACAGAAGTATACTTGCTATCATAAAAAGTAAATTTTCACAAGTAGCGCTTAATATTGGACTATGAACGTAGCCCACGCGACCTCCTTGATTTTTGAGCCAACGCCATGTTAGTGTTAAGTGAAAATTGGAATTACTTAAACTCTAATATTTTAAGAATTTGTATGTAGGCCTAGATGTATGATTTGTTGGATTAAGCTCTCAAGGCATTGGAATTAGAATTGACTATTCTTAATACACATGCTACATGTGGGAGACTGTCTGTTACCCTACAAACCTCAGTCTTTTGTTTTGGGATTTCTAGGTACTTTTTCTATGCAATTAATAGTACCACAGACCAGTTGCACTATTATTTATCACTTCAAGAATTAAACTATGAGTCTTTGACAGCAAAACATGCCCTATAATAAAATCTAATACTATATATACTCCCTAAATATATATATATATGAGAATCCCAAACTCTTTAAACAGTGAAGCTTCCACTACTGCTACCAAATTTAGGTACCTTTTCTCTCATTCAATCTCCCATTCTTCATGCCATTAAATTAATTAAAGTGTTAATTAATACTAGCTAGTATAATTTAAAGAAAAAGAAAATCAAGATATGACAGGAGGGTACGTGCAAAGTTATCTACTTAACAATCATCATTTAATTTATTACTCACTGTGTTATCTCATGTCAATTTTAAAATCAAGAAATATTTTACTACCTAACTATTATATGAAAAATATCAAGGTTTTGCCATGGTTGACTATATCCCAAAAGAGAAAATTCATGTTCAGAGTTGTTTAAGGTTTCATCGGTGTGATGATTATATTCGAACAACTAACACAAAAAAAGTTGTAAAAGGGTAGCTGGATAACAAAAATATATGCAAAATAAGTACACTTGTTCAAATGAAGCATTCTTCATTGATTATAGGGGTCAATAAAATCGAATCGAAAACTACATTAAATTCGATTATATTGATTTGATTTGATTTTAACTTTAAAGGATCAATTCGAGATCAAACCAATTTGACATCATATATATATAATATTTTAAAATTATTTTATACGTAAAAATATTTATTTTAATATAATTTATAAATATTTATTATACTTTTTCATAATTTTTATCTTTTAACAACATTATTTCAAGTTTGATTTAGAATTTTAAAAAGTCCTATAAATGTTATATTCCATAGATATTAGTAACTCTTATATTAAAGCTCAAATCAATACTATTCTTAAAAAAAAAAAACCAACTCAATACTAAGAATGACAATAATTAAAGTTGAATATTTTTCTTTTAGTTATATTGGTTTAGATAGTTAAAAGACATAATCTATTTTTAGTTTTTCTTTAATGTTAAGTCATATAATTAATACTTGTTATACTTATTTTATTAGCTCGATTTAGTACTTTAAAATTATAATCATTTTCATTTTGACTTATCTATTTGCAATATTTGTTATATGAAATTATATTATTATTTTTGTTGAATATTTTGGTGTCAATATCACTCATATCATATTTCATATTTGTGCTATCTTCTTAAGAAATACCTTAGATAATTATATTTGGGTAGGATTTAAAAAATATTTGAAACAAAAATTTAATTATATGTTTGTATGAATAGTTTACCAAAAAAATTCCGAAAACTTGAGAATCCAAAAAAAAAAATCAAGGTCAAAAAATCCAAATTTTATTAATTTGCTTTGCTTGATAGATTTAAAAATCCTTAATTTAATATTTAAAACATTCGAATTAACTCAGTCCATGTACATCCCTAATTATTAAGACAAAAGAAAATCTCCTTATATTTCTAATCCATTATTGGATAGTTCTAAAGTATTAGGGTTATGACTTGTGATGCATTATAAGATATGTAATTACTTTAAAAAAATTACCTATTTAGACTTCCAAATTAAAGTTTCATCTAGCTGAAATTATAATGGTAATACTGAGCCCTCGAGTATGTTCAAAACCAACATAAAAAGTATAAGGAAAGATGCATGGATGACCAAAAAAGTAAGTCAATTTAAAATAAGTAAACTAATCAGATTGAGACATTTTTAGTTTATTAAGACAAAAAGATTCCCTTTTAACAATAGCTAGAAAGACACTACGAACCAATAGAACAAAAACAATTAGACAATGTAATGAATACTGGAATGCTATTAGTTGAAGATTAGTTACGAGGCTTGTCCAAATCCAAGCTAGTTGGCCAGCTAAAATTTCCATCTTAACACAAGTATTTATTGTACTAAAAATGTAAAATGCATATCCCACTAAATACTAATGAATGAATATGCAATGTGGAATCCCATTTTGTTAAACAAGAAAGGCTGTCAATGTCTAATCAATCATTTGGATAAAATGCAGTATAATCTTTGATTAGTTGGTACTACTACTTATCAAATAAGAAACATGCCTACTTTTTGGCCTTTTAATAAATGCTGCTTCTTTCATCCCTTGTACTTTGTCTAGAGAATTACTTAAAATTTAGTGCACTATGAAAAAGAAAATTCGAATAATCATTCGTAAGAATCGATGGTGGAATTATGAGTTTTACTTAAAAATAATAATTATAAAATACACTAACAATTAAAAGTTCAACTTATATTATAGGTAAGTGAAAAAACATTTTAGTCATCTACGTACATATTTTTGATGGAGTGTTATTTGACTTTCCTACGTCAAAGATTAATTAATATATGATATGTATCACAATATTTTAGACAGTCGTATTTTCTATCATATAATTATAATTATGATTAACCTTTATGAATTAATAATATGAGCATCACATGTTGAATTTTCAGAAATTTTACACTATTCGTGATAATATTTTTAGAGGTGTATATATTTTATAAAGAAACTATTGCTATATTTTAAAAATATAATAAATTATAGTAATTAAGATCCTATTTTAATAAATTTAAGGAAATTATCACCAACTTAAGTTATATACTCAAAAGATGTTGCAGTATATTGAGAGGTCAAGTCTTTAATTTTCCCAAACAATAAGTGCAAGAATGTGGACATTACAACAATTGTTACCATTATTAAAGCCTCCTAAGCATTCATTGAATTACATTAATTAATTCAATAAGAACAAATGTTCTGCTCATAATACCGAGAATACCACTAAGCTAATCAAAACAACAAAGTTTTTTTCTTCTTCTAATTTTAACTTTAATCGTGTCTTATATACCGACAGCAACTAAACTAAGGCAAAGTCTCTTTATTCTGATAATCATTTTGTAAAGTCTGAGAAACCACTCCCACCCTTAAAAACAATAATTAGAAATTAAAGAATGTAACCATGGGAAAGCCATAATCAACTAATAAGGCATGAGAAAGTCATAATTCTCAACTAAATTAAGATTCATGGGAAAGTAACCATGAACAACAATTTCAATAATAAAATAAGAATAAATTTTTAAAATGACAAATATAAGATATATTATTATGGGTCTTAGCAGTAGATAATGAGTTGCAAGTTTTAACACCAGATTTGTTGCAACTTATAGCACTTTAATTAAAAATAAAAATAAAAATTTGAATAAAAAAAAAGAGGAAATCTATAAAAAAAAATATTTTTTAAAATTAATATTTGGATTTAGATTCCTATTAAATTGGGATTGTGTTAATTACCATATATTTGAATTCATAATTAATTATCCAATAAGTTATAAACCATTGCCTATGATCTTTTAGTTCCTTTTTTAGCTCCTTATTTTCCTCCCATTATCTATTAAGTTTGTATTTATAAATATTGAAATTAACGTCTAGCCAGATTGTAAGCAATTGGTATACAATGTATATATATTTGTTTATATATTATGTATATTAGAGTATTTTCTGTGGTATTTTTGAATAAGTGTATTGAACTGATATTGTTAATTTGGGTATGCATATCCAATATAATTATGGTGTATATAGTAAAAAATTAGCTATATTTGGGTATCAGTGCAATATATAGATGTGGTATGTGTGCCATCAAGTTTATAATATCTTGTAGTATATATGCTGCACACAATTGTAGTCTAAAGAGTTTGTATGCAATTGATATATAATATGTTATGTAAAATTGATGTTGTTTTTTGATTAAAAAGTAGAGTGTGTATATATTTTTTTATTGTATGAAACTGATATTGATTATACACTAAATATATTTTGTATATAATCAGGATGTGTATTTATTGAGTATATAATCTGTGCATGATTGAAGTGTAATCAGATTGTATGCGATTGGTATATAATATGTAAGACTTGCATTGAAAAAAAAAGATAATTATGATATGTAAGACTTCCGTTGTAAGACTTGCATGGGAAAGAGAGATAATTATAATTGGTGAGAAAAATACGGTTGATTGACACATTGGAAGGAAAATGTATCTTCAAATAAAAATAAATCTCCTTAATTGTAGTATTACATTGTTATGGAAAAGATCTAATCGAATTCATTTTTTGTATATTATTAATTGTATATATATATATATATATATATATATATCTGATTTTATATATTTTTAATTATATATAAATAATCTTTAAAAATAAAGGTAAATCTTTTAATAAAAGACTGATCTGTTATAACTTGAAATTTAACTGTTAAAAGTCATAATTCTAAAATAATACTTTTAAAATGTGTAATAATTATCTTTAAAGTGATGTGTGAATTTTGTTTTACATAAAATAATAATAACTTTAATGCACAGTTTTATAGAACTCAATTGAACAAAAGTTAACTCGATTAGAATTTAAAAATTAGGTTTTGACTCAACTTAATACTCAATAAAATGGAAACATAGATGTTGGGCGCATGGACAAATTCAATCCAACAGTATGACAGTCTTACATACCTAGAAAGATTGAAACTTGACTTGTAATTGGAAGACCTCGATAGAATAGCTTGAACTCTAGCTTTTCTCCTCTTGATCAATTAGCTCCCAAAGTATTCTACGTGATTATGAGGGTATGAGTACCATTGGGTATTTATATGGATCTTATTTTAATCCCAAAATGTCCAAGGTTTAATTAGAAAAGAGCAAGAAAGGATAAAATTATCCTTCATTAAACTGATATACAAAACTCCATCTATAAGTCCTAGATCAGTCTACGACTCGTAGACTGGAGGTCTCGTGATTTCTCGGGAAACTAGGCTAGGTCTATGACCGGTCTTCTATAGGTCATAGACCCATTGACGGATTGTAATAGGGTTTTGTCTTGTCGAAGATGATTAATATCCAAAGACTATAATTTTTAGGTCTTGAAACCATGAACCAAGAAATACAGGTCGTAGACTCTCCTTCTTCGACTGGACACTAGGTTTGGAATGGAAAAATATGAGGCATAAATTATGGACGGTAGAAAGCTTTATGGGTCGTGAAGACCTCTCGTGAAAATTAATTTTTTTTACCCTTTCTCTGATTCTCACCTACGAACACCATCTATGGACTGTAGAAGTGTCCACAAGTCGTAGAGTGAGTTCATGGATTGAGTTCCAAAAATTTAAAATTTTACCAAGTGTCAGAGGGAACCACAAGGCCAATCTATCGACCGTAGGACTTTCTACGGGCTATAGAAATCCTTTTGTGATAACTGACAGCGACATTATTCTCAGACCTTTTTCTAGGATCTTCAAGGCTATTTAAGGTAGGATACTTTAAGGGGAGTTACAAATATCTCCCCTTTGGAATCATTCATCCTCGAATGATGATGAAACTAGGAGACATCAAATACGAATACTATCAGGACATCAAATACTCGGAAACTCAAATATTCAATTACTCAAACATCAAGGATGGACACCAAATTTGAAATTCAAAATAGGAATAGTACCTTCAACATCCATAATGGAGGCATGACTAGATATGAGTATTTGGCCTTCATTTTTTCTTCAGATTCCCATGTAACGTCCCTAATAAATTAATTCCTCCATAGGACTTTGACAGATGTAATCTTTGATCCTCAATTTGTGAACTTGTCGATCAAGGATTTGGATTGAAATCTCCTCATAAGATAAGTTATCACTTACCCCAACACTCTCTATAAGAATCACCAATGAAGAATCTCCCAAACACTTTTTCACCATCAAAATATGGAATGCAAGACGAATAGGAGCTAACTCTGAGGGTAATTCAAACTCATAAGCTACATTTCTAACTCGCTTTATAATCTAATCAGGACCCTGTAATGTCGATAAGTTTTTACTTATTTTCAAATCTCATAACACCTTTTATAGGCAAAACCTTCAAATACACCCAATCATTCACCTTTTAACTCCAAATCTCTTCATCTAACATTGGTTTAGGACTTTCGATGACTCTGGGAAGTTTTCCACCTCTCTTGGATGATCTTCACCTTCTCCATAACTTGATGAACTAAGTCGGGTCCAATCAACTCAACTTCAGAAACTTCAAACCACCCAATTAGTGATCTACATCTTTTCCCATACAAGGCTTCATAAGGGTTCATTTGAATGCTTGAATGATAATTATTATTGTATGCAAACTCAATAAGAAGCAAATGGTCATCCTTATTACCCTTGAAGTCAATAACTGTCACGACCAAAAACTCGGGTGTGATGACACTCACCTATCCCACCAATGTGAGTCATCCCAAAACCCAAACAACTTAACATAATAATAAAAACAGAAGATAAACAGTCTAATAAGATAGACAAGCATAGGAAATCAAAAGCTACAACCATCCCAGAACTAGTGTCACATGTACAAGCCTCTAAATATAGAACACTCAAATAAAATACAAGTCTCAATATTTAGTCCCCAAGAGGAACATAATATAAAGGTAGAATCCTCGTAGGTATGCCAAAGGGACAAATAACTACCCCTCGGTAGATCCAAAATCTCGACCCTATAAGTAAGAAAGCTAGTAAGAAGGATCAGACTCACAACCTACAAAAATATAGCAAGGTGTGAGCACCAAAAAACAAAGTACTCAAAAAATAGAACTAACCTAAAGTAAAACAATGAAGAACACACGTACTCCTTAACACCCAACTATATACCAAACTACACACTTGTACTCAGAAAAGTCTAGCACGATACAATATACAAATCACAAGAATGTAGACATACTCATCACATAACATATATCTCAATATATTCAACTAATACTCAAGTCAAATGATACAATAGACATACAGTCTCATAAGTATTTCATATAATAATATCAAGACTAGAATAATATGAAATTGAGTGAATGTCATGAGATGTAAATAATGTGGTATAATGTGAAATAATCGTAATGCATATCTATCCTACGATACACATCCAGTGATCATATATGTGTCAGAACGGAATCCATAGGGGTCTCACATAGACCATGTATTCGTGAATATTCCTAGCAATGGTCTCGACCAATGCTCACTCGTCCAAAAATGACCTCAGAAACAATATCAGTCGACTTATTACCTCGGCTTGCCGGTAGAAACCTCGACTAATGATTGACCAGTAGAGACCTTGGCTACCAATCCACATGTCACCTTATTCATCTCTCGGTTGTGGCCATCATAAGTATCAATGCACAAATAATAGTAGATGTAATGTGCACAATATCAGTTTCATCATAATTTACAATATCATAATAGTTTTAATATCATCATAGTCTCAATATCATCAAGTTCTTAATATCATCACAGTCTCGATATCGATCCCATCTCAATGTAGGTGCCATCTCGATATCAATATCAAATAATTTACAAAATCACATGTATTACGAATTCATAATCAATTCACAAGTCAAGAAATCACCATATGAATAATTACTCAATCTAAAAATGCATGATTGAAGTCTATGATGGTAAAATTATATCCCAAAGTACTCAATTCTATACATATAGTTGCATACAAGGTTCAATCATACATAACAAAAGGTTAAAAGTCCACTTGCCTTAGAAAAAGTCTCGGATCAAGTCAAATTCAAAGCTTTCCCCTTCTTATGATACTCCGAATCATCAAAATCTATTCAAATATAGCAACACAATCACATAACAAATTTAATGATACTAAAATCAATCAATTCAGATGAAAAAGGTAAAATGATAAAACAATCTCATGCTAAAAAAATAACCAAAATCTAAAAATTAGTACATGAAAATGTTTCCCAAGTGATACGGATTTCAACGATGAAAATCGTTTAAAAAATAGAGTTAAAATGAGGTAGACATCATCAATTTAGTATTAGAAATCAAAATCCAAAAAATCCTCATATTCTTCAATTAAAAACCCCAAATTCTAAGTTAAAAACACAATTTAATCAATGAAAATTAAGGAAATAAATTAGAAAATAGTTATCCAATAAATTTTCCTTGAAAAAACTTGAAGAATTTCTTGAAAACGAAGCTTGAAATATTATAAATGGAAGAATATAATAAAATTTGTCACTGTCACACCCCAGGAGGGTACCCTTAGCGTGACTGACACTCAAAAATTATTGTTGGCTCCTAAGCAAACCACTTGGCCTCATCACATTCATTCATCATAGTTTAACATATCAACGAAAGACTAAGATGAAAAATGATGGACAATCTCAATATATAGAGGCCATAGGCCAACAATCAAACTCTAATTCTCTGACATAAAAATAGTTTTTAAAAAAATCAGTTAAGAGATAAAGATTTTAACATCAACTCATCACTATCTAGTCTATGAAGCCTTTAACTCTACTATCTAGATGGTGCCAACGACAGGTTCATTGTTACCTCAAATCAAATAAAAGAAAATCTAAACTTTAGTAGTTAGATGATAATAATATGGAATCCTTCAAAAGCAAGGAGGTCTTACCAATCAACTGAATGCGAATAGATCCTTAACAATGCGCATGTTGATGATCTCTAATACCTGTCTCTGCATCATAAAATAATGCAGTTCCAATGGATGTCAGTATGTGAAATGTACGAGTATGTAAAATGGCTCAATGAAACATGTATCAAGGTAGAATACTATCAAACCGAATAACTCAAATCAAGAGATAAGGAACTCAATCAGGATGTCAAATGTCTATCTAAAATAAGAATAAAGAGTAGACAATGACCCATCAATACAAAATCAATCCAATCCAATCCAATCAAAGTACTATTAATATAGAACTTTTATGAGAGTTTCTCTTATCCAACAATAATAACTTATGAGCCAGTGATCGTACAACAATCCCATTGATGTTGTCCCAATCGTTCAATATCTTACCAGGGTAATAAAAAATCAAATCTATAATGGATCCGGTCAATCAATCAAGTCCTATTATTTTAGGATAATAAAATAGGGATATGTTCGACTTTAATGGATTCAATCCTCAAAATAGAAATGTGTCCAACTTTAACAGACTTAGTCTACTCCTTCATTTAGAGACATAGTTGTTGAGTTCGAATGAGACTTACTCTCACTCAATTTAGTGCTCGATACTCTTCCAAATACTTAATGCTCATAAAACAATCAATTCCAATCAACAAATCAATGAGTCTCTTAATGGACTCTTTGAGTTCATCAACTCTATCAAATCAATCTTTCAATAATTCGACCAATAAATCTCATCAACCTTTCAAGAGTGAATTAGACAATCATGTAGGAGGACTTCTAATTTACATCAATCTTTAGAGTTCAATTATGAAGACTCATAGGACCATCAAGTTCTATCGACCTATCATCATACTTTCATCACAATCACAATCAACATTCTTAATCAAGGCTCTAGACTCAATCTCTAGGTTCTTTCATGCAATTCTTGTGTAAAAATATCTAGGGTTTATGAGATAACTTGTATAAAAATATTAAAACAAGTTCATGATGATCAACAATATATGAAAATACATAGAATATATATAGTATGCAAGAAAACTTTCAAAGAAAGCATGCATGAAAACTCAATGCCTTCACAATCCTTCTATCACGCTAAAAGGGGTACATGGAAGAACAATTTCATGTTTTAGTTTAGCCTTACATACCGGAAGTGGAGATAGACAATCAAATTTACAAGAAATTGGCTTCAATCCTCTTGAACCCTAGCCTCTTCTTTTCTCCTTAGCCCTAGCTAGTTTTTAAGATGAATTAGCATAAATGAATAAAAGTTCACGCTTAGAAATTGATATAGGATTGAAAATGACTTCAAAGTGGCATGGTTTTAGTCTAGGATGGATGGAAAAAAGACTAGAATATCCTTGCTTTTAAAACTAAACGTCAAGTACCACGATGGGGCATAGTCCGGATGCGGAGTATATCCAAAATAGATTGAAAATGCAACTTTGGATAAACAAAATCTTCATTTTAACTCCAAATTCAGTTCTGCAAGTGGCGACTCTAAATAATAAATAAACAAAATAATCCTTTTTAAGACGTTGCTTTAATTGGAAAAAACTCTATTATTCAAAACCCACGTGGAAAAAAATAGGGGTGTGACAGATGGCGACTCTGCTGAGGATAACCAGAATTCTAGCTTATTAATATTGACTTGTATATGGCTTTGTTATTGTTAAATTTTGTATTGTTGGTTTAATGTGCTATTTGCCTGCTTATTTCCTGCTTTAATATAGTTTGAAATATAAATTGTCATCTCTCGCGCACCCATCTGAGTCTTCTGAAATTTCACTTTATTTGGAGATGCGGTCTACTCTCCCAAAACTTTCTTTGAGATACCGGAGATGCGATTACGTTCCTGAGAAGGAATTTAGTTACACAAATTTTAGGATGGGAAGGTCCAAATAGTGAGGCCGGAAAGCCCTGCTACAGGTAAGCTGTTCCTTCCCAAACTCGAGTTGTCCACTCATTTTACAACCGGTGTAGACACTGAGTACATTAAGATTTAAAATCTAGATGAACTAGTCTTAGGGTACGCTTTGTTTGCATCATGAACATTTGACTTAGTGGGGCTCGACACTAGGGTCAAGTCTATCTAGGACAGGTGCCCTATTTTGAGACTATCATGCACATTTTTATGCTACTTATTGTATCATCAGAAGGGCTATATCAAATATTGACCGGCTTTTAAATGGATTAATTAAAAATGAGATATTTTGTATTTTTCTCTCTTTTGAAATTATTTTTTTTTAAAAAAACAAAAGAAAACAAATCACTCTGAAAAGATTTTTTAAAAAGGCTTTAATTTCTATAATTCACCTAAAAAAAGAAAAAAAAGAGATTTTTAAAACAAATAACAAAAGTTAAAAATTTGATAAGGGTTTAAAATGAAAAATAGATTTTTACCTAGTCCTTTCATCGCCTATAAAATATTAACCAAGTTATTTTATAAGATAAATTACTTTGGTTTGGTGTCCTCCGTGTTGATCTTTTCTGCCATTGAATTTATAAAATTCATCGAATATAGGTTTAGTCCGGTTTAAAAAATATATAATAGTAATAATAATAATAAATAAAATAAAATATTTTTTTAATCACTTGATTTTTCAAACACACTATAAACTGGGCTTTAAGATTTTCTTTTTAAAAGTATGAGACTTTAAAATGTGTCCATTTCATTCTCATATCGAGTCTGTCCTTTGTTTTCTCTTTCAAAATATGCAAGATAAATTCTAATGTGTCATCATCCTATAGGGACGAAATGAATTCATTAGGGAGAGGTGATAAGAGACCTAGAGATGACCAACCACCCCGGGTCATGGTGCTACACAAGGCTCCAGTATATTTGCGGACATGGTATGAAAACATGAGAAATTATGGAAAGGGGGAGGTGTTTAGGCGTCTGGGATTCCTGCGAAGCCTCTTGTATGCGGAGCCACGGAGGTATGTGATAGAAGTTTTAGTATCTTTTTGGGACCCATTGAATAATATCTTCCGTTTTGATGATTTTGAACTTACCCCAACTCTAGAAGAAATAGGGGCATTTATGGGTACTGATAAAAATCTCTACAAAGGGGAACCAATGATGCCTAAGTATATTGGTGCAAGGAGATTCTTGGAACTGCTGCACATCAAACAAGTAGAGATGGATTGTTTAAAGCAGGGGTGGGTTCATTTGGATTTCCTCTATGAAATGTATGGCCGTCAAGATGGTTTCGATCTTTTTGGAAAACAACTCTGTAATAAGGGGTGTCACTAGACTTGGGAAAGGCACAACCACGATGCATTCATAGTTGCTTTCTTGGGAATCATGGTATTCCCAAAAGGGGGGGGGGGGGGGGGAAGATTGACATAAACCTAGCCGCTGTCCTTCCAGCCTTCGAGAAGGGGCCTAACATTACCCTACTTCCAATGGTTTTAGCTGACATTTATCGCGCCCTAACAAGGTGCAAAAATAGTGAAGAGTATTTCGAAGGGTGCAATATTTTATTGCAAATGTGGATGCTAGAACACATACGGTATCACCCCTACGTAATAGACTTCAGAGTTGAATGAGATGATTACATTGGGGGACATAAGGATAGAATTAAAGATCAAGACTTCCCTAAGGGCATCGAAGCTTGGAAAAGGTATCTACAGGAGCTGACCGCCGATAAGATTGTATGGACCTATCATTGGTTCCCATCAGAAGAGGTAATATACATGTCTTCTTATCGACCGTTCATCATCTTGATGGGTCTTCGTAGTAGTCAACCCTATGCACCACTCAGGATTATGAGGTAGTTGGGTCGATGACAATTTATACCCCGGGTTGAGGACATGCAAAAGTTTATGTATGAGTTTCATCCAAATATCCCTCTCGGAGAGTCAGAGATATTCAAGATTTGGGGAGAACGCATACTCTCAGGCCCCCAAGAAAGAGTGGAAGATCGTAGCAAGGGTGAGGTGGACCACTCATACTTAGTATGGTTTTATGATCAACCCCCACCCAA
>JBCEWC010004010.1:0-28477 GCA_038996855.1 Solanum aculeatissimum | reverse complement strand
TATCTCTACTCGGTCTCGTTCAATACATATAATATGCACTAGCACAAGAAGTTGGAACTACACCATTCCCATAATCAAGATAATTGTGCTACAATCATATCGATGGCTTGTCCAATTTCCATCTTAAATTGTGAATGAAAAGTTTTATACTTACAAGAACTGATGATTTAATCCTCCATGTATAAGCTAAAACTCTATACACTAAATCATCTACTATATAAGTAAATGGACACAAATGATTATATGATCTATTAAAACTTTTATTAAAAATTAAATAAATAATTTTTCTATAATAAATACTATATCTAACTCATGGTTAATATTATATATTTCATGGTTAATAGTATACGTCCCAAAAATCTCCCACTTAGACTTTTAACCATCACAATTATTATAATATACTATATCTAAATGCATGATTAACAGTATATACCCTAACAATCTCCCACTTAGATATTGAATCCTGAAAATTTTTAGAATACTATGTCTAAATCCATGATTAATAGTATATATCCTAACATGTAGAACCTATAGGGTTAAATTCCAATTTCCTAATGAACCAATCCTAGAATGGAATGATAACAATTCAGTGTTTAAGGATCGATATATCTCATGTCTAAAAGCCTAAAAATGATTTCTAAAGGGTGTATCTATCATCCAGTGTAGGTTAGGGATACTAATTCTCAATCCCTCATTCTCAAGTTCGTCCTCATTGTACATGATTTCCCCGATGTATGCTCACTATATGCTAAGATGACTTGGTTGTGGTCCTTCAGGGCTCCGATCGTCATGTCACACCTAGGGCCTATCTTGGATCATGATAGAACCATACAAAAAATGAGTAGAGTGTCTTATGATTAAATTAGCCATAGTTAAGTGGCATGGCCCTATGATGGATGGATGACAAACTTCTTAAGGGTATACATCATCATTGTGTTGGTTTATGTATAAGGTGTCTTACTAAACTACATGATTGTATGAGGCAAGTTAAATTGTGAAAAGCATCATATTTTGTTGGATGACTAGTTTCGAGACACCTAGGCTCTTTTATTTGACTCAAGTGATGTATGCTTAATGATGAATTCCTATGATTGCTTCATTGGGAGTCAATAGTTGTCATTCTTGAGTTGGATATATGCCATGTGTTTAGGTTTTGATTATATTCCATGTTTACTTCTTGATGTCCAGAACTTGTCCTGTATGTTTGTAAAGCGAAATAAAGAATATGAAGTTTAGAAAGTGATATAGGCATTTCTTTCATAGCCTTGTTTTGTTTGTACCCACCTTGAATACATATCATGTTAACTCTTTCGAGCCTTTGACTTGTTCTTTGGTAGTCTCATACAAGCCTTCTCCCATTCCTTCTTTAGACCTTGAACTTAAACCAAAGCTCCTAAGCACCTTAAGTGAACAAAAGTGAAGGAAGAAGAAAAAGTAAGTGTGAGCCCATGAACTAGTAATCACGGGTGTTTGAAAAATCTCAGGTGTTGTTTTAGGGAGTGCATAAAAAATACAAGTGTTTGAAAAAAAATATATAATAAGAGAATAAAAAATTAAAGCCTCTCGTCAAATAGTAGTTGAGTGGAAAGAGAAAGGGGAAGTAAAGTAAAGAGGGCAAGAATAAGGTTGTCAAGAGAATATGTAAATTGGTAGATGTGGTGTGTTAAAGCGCTTAGGAATGTAGACACTATTTATATCCAAAAGTAGTACCTACCTGTAATGTAGCCTACATTACAACCCATAAAGTCATAATTGATCCTGAACTTCTACATTCTTGAATTTTTGGTGCTTTACACTAAGGGTAAGCCTATGGTTCATCTTAGGCAACATATGAGTTCTTTTGTTAGAGTGATCGGACTATGATCTTGATACCTATTATTGTTAAAATTTATATATGTGTGAATAAGTATAGGTAATTTCTTTGTGGTGAGGTCACATGTTCAATGAGGGGTCGTAACTTGTATGATTCTTGACTGAACAATTTACATGAGTTTGTTGCATTATAAAGTCAATTTTTGAGGTTAGGAGGTGTTAAGACTAGTCATTCTTATCTTGAAATTTTGATAATATGCTTGTGTGAAGTTGAGTCTTTCATGCCAATTGTTATAGATGGTCGTGCCCAAACTACTCTTCTATCTTTGAAAGAGTAAGTGGTTGTCGTCAATACATACTCAACTATAAAGAGTCAGGGTCGATCTTACAGGGACTGAAATTGAATTGGTTGATTGTAGTTGTTTTGAAAATTGCTTTGAATTAAACTAAAGTATTACTAATTGTGAGTTTGAATGTCATGCTCACCTGGCATATGCACTCCAAAAATTCAGCTTGTTAAGGATTATAAGTCGAGCATTGAGCATCAACGACATCTCAACCCACCAATGCAAGAGGTTGTGCACAAAGAAATTATTAAGTAGTTAAACGTGGGGGTGATATATCCAATTGCCGACAGTAAATGGGTGAGTCTGATCCAGTATGTTCCAAAGAAGAGAGGTGTCACTATGGTCCCATATGCTAGCAATGAGTTGATTCCCATGAGACTAGCCACAGGTTTGAGGGTTTGCATGGACTATCACAAACTCAATGCATCGACAGAGAAAGATAATTTCCCTATGTCATTCATGAACCAGATACTAAATTACTTGGCAGATAAAGGTTGGTACTAATTTTTTATGGTTATTTAGGCTACAATCAGATCTCTATTGCTCCAGAGGACCAAGAGAAGACGACCTTTACATGTCCTTATAGCACCTTCACATTCAAGAGGATGTCATTCAAATTATGTAATGCACCGGCCACTTTCAAAAGATGCATGATATCTATCTTCTCAAATATTATGGAGGACACTATTGAGGTGTTTATGGATGACTTCAGTGTGGTTGGAGACTCATTCAATGATTGATTGAGGCATTTGCATGATGTGCTACGGAGTGTGAAGAATGTCATCTTGTTCTGAATTGGGAAAAGTATCACTTCATGGTGAAGGAAGGCATTGTGTTGGGACACAGGATCTCCATCAAAGGTATAGAGGTTGATAGAGCTAAGGTTGAGGTAATTGAGAAGCTTCCTCCACCTATCTCGGTCAAAGGTGTGAGAAGTTTCTTGGGGAATGCAGGCTTCTACAGTAAGTTCATAAAGGACTTACCAAATATTGCACATCCATTATGCAAACTACTTGAGAAATATGCTAAGTTTGTGTTTGATGATACATGTCTGAATGGTATTCGAGGATTGAAGTAGCGGTTGATTTTGGCGCCTATCATAGTAGCTCCAGATTGGACTCAGCCTTTAGAGATTATGTGTAATGCAAGTGGGGTCACACTTGGTATGGTATTGGAATAGTGTAGAGAGAAGATTCTTCATACCATTTACTATGCCACCAAAGCCCTAAATGCAGTACAAAAAAACTACACTGTCATTGAGCAGGAATTACTTGCAGTGGTCTTTGCATTCGAGAAGTTCAGATCATATATTTTGGGGACCAAAGTCATTCTGCATACTAATCATTCGGCATTGCGGTATTTGATAGCGAAGAAGGATTCTAAACAAAGGTTGATTTGATGGGTACTTTTTCTTCAAGAGTTTGATTTTGAGGTGATTGACAAAAAGGGGATAGAGAATCAGGTTGCAGACCACCTATCTAGACTTGAAGATGTGGCGATGGAAAAGTTCAATGATGGGGTAGATATTGATGATTCATTCCCTGATGAGAGAATATTAGCAATATGTCATAATTTGATATCATAGTTCACAGATTATGTGAACTACCTAATTAGTGATGTTGTGCCACAAGATTTGACTTCTCACCAGCGTCTTCAGTTTATGTCTGATTTGAAGAAGTTTTTATGGGATGATCCATTTTTGTTTTGTGTTTGTGCAAATGGGATTACTCATCGATGTGTTCCCAACTCAAAAATGATGAGCATATTGGAGGCTTGTCATTCATCATTGGTCGGTGGGCATCATAGTGGATTCAAGACAACACATAAGATTTTATAATGTGGCTACTATTGGCCAACCATCCACCAAGATACCCATGACTGTGCTAAAGATTTTGATTTGTACTAAAGAAAGACTGGTGTTTCTCAAAAGCATGAGCTCCCACTTAACCCCATTATGGTGATCGAGTTGGTTGATATTTGGGGTAGAGACTTTATGTGACTATTTGTTAGTTCTAACGGGAACAATTGTATTTTGGTTGTTGTGGACTATGTCTCAAAATAGGTGGAGGTAGTTTTGCTTCCTAATTATGAAGGTAAAAGTATCACGACATTCCTCAAAAGAAATATCTCTCTTGGTTTTGCACTCCTCGGGCGATCATCAGCAATGGAGGTTCCCATTTTTGTAATAGGTTAATCAAATCTCTTCTTCAGAAGTATGGGGTAAAGCATAGAGTGGAAATACCTTACCATCCACATATGAATGGATAAGTTGAGGTGTCTAATAAGGATATTAAACACATTCTATCCAAGATTGTGAATGCTAACTAGACAGATTAGTTATAAAGGTTTGATGAAGCATTGTGGGCATACCGAACAATATATAAAACTCCCAGAAGTATGTATCCTTAATAGCTTATCTTTGGTAAAGCTTGTCACTTACCTATAGAGCATGAGCATAAGGTGATGTGGGCACTCAAGAAACTAAATCTGGATTGGAATAATATGGCAAATTCAAGACTAATCCAACTCAGTGAACTTGATGAGTTTATCTTGAGGGCATATGAGAGCTCAATCCTGTATAAGCAAAGAATGAAGATGTATTATGATCGTCGCATTGAGAATTATCTGTTCACACTAGGAGACTTGATTTTGCTGTTTAATTCAAGGTTGAAGTTGTTTCCTAGAAAACTCAAGTCCAAATGGTTGGGACTCTTTAAAGTCACACATGTTTTTCACCATGGGGATGTTGAGTTAGAAAATAAAGATGGCACAAGATTCAAAGTGAATGGTCAACGAATCAAACCATATTTTGGCAATGCTGAGGAAGTGCAAATAGTGGATGGAAGGACACTTGGTGAAGTCTAAGTAACTGAGTAGTCTAAGTCGTGTTGCGATAATAAATCAGGCACTACTTGGGAGGCAACCCAAGATAATAGCTGTAAGTTTTATATATTTGTGTTACTTTTTATTTTTGGACTTATAGGTAGTTTAATTTTAATGTTTTGGTTGTCATTTCGGACTCATAGACAAATAATTATAAGGTAACAGTTTAGTTTGCTGAGAATGTGCAGGAATAGGGTTAAGGCAACAAACCAGTGCAAAATGGTAAAAATATTATTTTTATGACTGGTTCCATGGGTCGTGGTTTACACTAACTCGTAGAACCATTCATGGAGTAGAAAATTGAGAACTCCAATTCACGAGCTAATTTTATGGTCCGTAGAATATACTACGGATCATGAATGGGGTTTGTGGAGTGCAAGTAAGATTCTGAAAATTTTACTAAGTGTTGGGGGTACTTATGAACCCAACCTACGAGTTATAGGTCAACCTACGATCCATAGGAGGCTTCCTAATAAACAAGTCCTATAAAGTTAGACTTTGAAACCACGAAGCCAAGTCTTATGGGTCGTAGAATAAGATATGACCCGTAATTGAGTTTTCATGGGATCAAAGTCCCACTTAAACCCAACCTGATAAATATGAAATAAAATAGAGGTAATTCAATTACCCCTATTTTCTCCAAATTTTCACACCATACCAAACCCTACCCCTTCGTCCCCATTTTCGACCATCGACCGAGCCTCGCTATAAATTTCAACAAGTTTTTCGACCAAACTCCATCCACCCACTCACTGTCCGGTGAGCCTAGGGTTTCAAGAAGTTTGATATTTTGCTAGTTTCTCAACTTTTCACTCCATATCTGGTAGGTGTTCCTATCGAGATATTCTTACTTATTGAAAAATTGGGTGATTGGTTTGGGAAGCTAATGAGGATGAGTTTTATGATTTTCTTACCCTAATAATTGGTATTGACTGAGAATTGGGTGGATTATATGCTTGCCACTGTTTGATTGTCAATATTAGCCTTGAATTGAGTAGATTGCTATGCTATTATTGTTTGAAATTGTGCAATCCTTGATTGTCTAAATTATAATGAATTGTCTTATTAAAATCGGTGAAGTTATTGCATGAATTGAATAATGTGGGGTATTTGAATAAGTGGGGTGATAAAATTGGTCAACTAGTGGTTTTATTGATATTTCATAGCTTTGACTAAATTGATAATTATGAGGTATGATGGTAAATTGGCCATTTTTGAAATTTGGGTTCGCTGGTGGTGTTGCTTACATGATTGAAATCAAAAATTGTGTTTGCATCGTCGTACATTTGATATTGATTGATTTTGTGTACCCTATTGCTCTGACCTAGTCATTGTGTTTAAGTAAGCATCTATTTTTCATTTGACTAGGACTTAGCTAAACTTTTAGTCATATAATGATGTAATGGAATCGAATGGTTAACTTGGGAATGTCAGGTTGTTGTTTTTCAAAAGTAAGGGGGCCTTCTATGGTTCGTGGTTTAATCCACGGACCATAGTTTTCCCTCGTAATATGGGATCAACAACTTTGATATTTCAAAAGTTACCAGAGAAACCTATTTATGAGTCGTAGTTCAATCTACATCCCATAAATAGTGTTTGTAGGTTCCAGATCTGCAAATCCAGTAGCTGAATTTTACTGTGCCCTATTTCTACAAAGGTCTTTTACGGCCTGTAGTTTACACTACGGCCCATAGGTGAGCCTTCGTAGGTCCTTCTATGAATATTTTTATTAATTTTTTATTTTTTTGCCTTCTTGGCACTCATGTGTATGTTAATGTTGTGTTTTTAGGTTCCATGGGTCCATATTTCAAGAGAGATAAAATGTAGGCCTTGCAAGCTAGACTTCGCGATGAGCCTTTAGAGTTTGAGGCCAGTGGCTCATTAGAGGAGCTTAATGTCCATCCAGACGAGGGCATTGAGATACGATGTACCAGGGTGGTATCTAGTCAGATAGTGTTGGCCAAACAACATGTCATAGCACCACATTCCCCCTCTAGTATAAGGAGGAGGGCTCATAGATGAGTAGTTTGATCCAGATGACAAACTCCGAAGAGGGGTCAGGGTCAGGCTCTCGACAGAGAGATGGCTTTGGTTTAGATGAGGAGTCAGGGTTAGAGTCTGCGGAGTCGAGAAGGTTTGCCCTAGAACTAGTTCCTGCTACTAGACTGACTAGATGCTAGTTTAACAGGGGCATGCGGGATATTTACAGAGAGAACGACCTACAAGATGAAAGGTGTTGACAGGCCCGAACTATTTTTTAGGAGCCGAGGATTGTTACTTCTGGGTTTGATGGTGCGCCTATGCTCTGAGACACCATAGCCCAGTACAACTTAGACTGGTTAGCAACTCCATTGGAGAAGTACTCCACGGCACTGGTTCGAGAGTTTTATGCTTCCGATGTTTCTACCATCATCGAGATGACCTTGAAGAAGGGAAAGTCCCTTTTAAAACCTAGACTGACACAGATGATGGTATGTGGAGTTCTAGTTGACTTATCAGAGGCCACCATCCGCAGATTCCTATTTGGTCCCAAGTACTAGGCCCCAGCAACGATAGTAGAGTTTTACTACAGGTTGAGGCAGGCCAGGGACAGAGTTCTAATGAGAGATATAGTCCAAAATGGCATCTTGATAAGATGAATTACCAGCCATATAGCTGAGCGGGGCTAGGACTTTGACTGGATATCCGATTCTATGTCGATTGTCAAGGCTTCAATCAACTTCGTCGGAAAATTTTGGTGGGTTATTAAACATATGAGAATTTGGCTGACCTAGGCAGATAATACCTTAACATCGAATTGCATAGTATTGGTTATCAACATCATTATTGGTTATGAGATTAATTTTGCTCGATATATAGTAGAGGAGATACACGAGCGTTCTCTGAAGAGGTCCACATCAATTTCGTTCCCCTCCTTGATTCATTGATTACGTATAGAGGCAGAGGCAAAGATCCTACCTAATATAGACATGTTGATTGAGGTTCAAAGGACTCAAATCAAGGATTATAATAATCCAATGGCTATTCAACGAGTATCGTAGCCTCCAATCAGACTACAAGTGATGTTTGTTGGGGCACCATAGCCTGAGCCCACTACCTCCACTATTGTTGCTGTCGAGACAGAGAGGCCCTCATAGACTGATATTGGGGAGGATATGGAGCCCACTACTACTTCATATGTTGTACTAGAGACCGTACCTATGCGTCCTCAGACTGCAAGCATAGTTTACGTGTCTGCGGAGTCTATTCAAGCTCTGGTGCAGAGACAGGTTTGCACTAGGTCCCAGTTGACTCAGTTGTTGCAGCAGATTCGACCTTGGGTTCGCAAGTCCATAGCAAAGTCTGAGAAACACGTACAGGATCATTTCATGGCTGCACTTGAGGAGAGACTAGCATCATTTCATGGTCATATAGATGCATTTGAGAGGTGCGTGGAGCAGAGCTTCAGATGTACCCAAGCTCTAAATATTATAGCCATCCGAGCACAGATCCAGTAGCTTCGCAAGGATATGAGGATAGTGACTCCAGCATCATTGATGATTCCTTTGTTAGATGTTACTACAGAGATGCTGGATTTATTTGTTGAGGAGCCACCAATCTGTACCTCTGGGAAGAGGTGTCGTACTGATGATGATGATGCTACCAGACGAGAGGCAGAAAGGGTGGAGAGTGAGTATATAGAGGCTTCTAGATGAGCCTCTTTTGAGGATGAGATAGTTAGGTGTACATGCGAGAAAGAGCTAGTGAGGGGTGTTGGACCCTCGAACATGCCACAACTACTACAGAGAACACTCAGCAGGTTGAGGGTGGTGAGACACAAACTAATATTGGCACTTAGGCACCCAGGTATGTTTCTTTTTTACCCCGATGTTATATTTTGATTTATTTTGTTGCATTGAGGACAATGCAAATATTTTTCGATGGGTTGTGGGTAGTTATAGGCCTCAACAAAGTCTGAGTAACCAAGGTCTATATCTACCCTAATTTTTGAGTTTGTGGTATTTTCTTACCTGTGTTCTTTCCCTAAGAACATTTACTTTTTGTTGAACCGACATGTTTGGGATGTATAAGTAGTATGATAGCATATTGTACTGATATTTTTGGCATATGTTAGTTTATACTAAAAAATGATACCCCTTTGTTTTTAATATTGATGATGTGATAATATGTAGTTTTGATGACAACCATGTAAAATCAGTGATTAACAGTATTTGTTCGGACAAAATGGGGCTTAATTGTGATAACAAAAACATGATATAAGAGTCTGTGTTGACAGTGTAATTAATGTCAAGTGTGTGTGAGCATTATTGCATGATTCACATACTGTGTTTCAATCTAGAACTTGCCCCGTTATTCTGACTGATGATGTAGGTTAGTTGGTTAGAAAGGGATCATAGGTCATTGTTCATATTAGTCCACTTAGTCTAAATTAATCAACCAAATGCATTATGTATCCTTTGATCCTAATATTTTATCCTTACATGTACCTTTTCTTTGTAGATACCTCAGTAACCAAACTTTTTTTCTATGAAATCTTGAATTTGGCCCTAGTCCTTCCTTGAATATTGTGCACCTCGACTCAGGCTAAAAGCCTAAGTTGAGGGTGGCTACTAAAAAGTGGCTCTAGTTCATAGGTTGGATATTGTGCACCTCAACACAGGCCAAAAGCCTAAGTTGAGGGTGGTTGTTACAGGAAAATCATAGCAAGACGGGGAAGAAAGCATAGTGATGTAATGAAAAAGGGAAAATATGAAGTGCGTGCGAGAAAAATAAATAAATGTCAAAAGTGTGAGTTGAAAAGAAGAAAGAATTGAGAAAAATAAAAGGCAATGAGTTGAAAATTAGAATAAGGCACCTGAAAGTGTTTGAAACTGGAAAAGGAGATCAATGAGTTAAAAATATCAATGTTAGTAGGGAAGAAATATGAAAAAACGTAGTGTCAAGGAGGGCCATTAGTCACTATGTTCCAAAAATATCCTACCAAGCCCTTTGAGCCTAAGTTACAAGCTGAGAAAGTCCTGTAGTGATCCTAATCCAATTTGTCGAAGGTAATGATCATGAATACAGGGGCAAGCCTATGGTATTGTACACAGTGTTCAAATATCTATTGTGAGCATGAGTGTTTTTGTCAATCCTGAGTATTGAATCTAAACACACCATTTTGAGTAAGATATGGGATTTCTTTTTGTGAGGGCACTTGAATTACATTGTTAAATGTAGGCTATCTCAGTGATTGTTAATTGTGAACATTGCCTTATCTGTCATAGTTGCTCTATCATGTAATTATCTGGATGAGTTTGTTTGATAACTATCTTGTATATGCACTTATGAGTTTGACTGGGTATCTGCCATTGATTGAGAGATGATATATGTCATGAGATTGAGGTCTTTGTATTGTTATATTGTTTATGTAGATTGAGTCCATCGCTTGAAGACAAGAAACAATTTTATGTTGAGAATGTTGATGTGCCACCAAAATACGACACTTTTGATGCTTTAAACTTAGAATGTTGTGTGTTCTCGAAGCGATGTTAGTAGATTTGATGTATTTTTGTGTTGATTTTGCAGGATTACAAGAGTTAGGAAGTTTTGGGGCTATGTTGTGTAGATTACAGGTTTTGAGGTTTCACGAGACCTTCTACGGTCCGTGGTTCATTCCATGAGCCGTAGATGGGTTTCATGGGTCGAATCCAGTAAAAGGCTAATTTTTAGAGGTTGGAACCACGTGTTACCAAATGGGTCATAGCCCATTTGACTGTGCGTACATTAGTTCATGCCTTGAGGATCAGATATTTTGTAGAATTACTAAAGAGTTAACAGATGAAGCCTTTGACGGGTTGTATGTCAGAAGACGGTCCGTAGGATGGGTTCATTCATTGAAGACAATTTTATGAAGAACACAATCCACGAAGCCAGTCTATGGGCCGTGAGTGCAACTACGGCCCGTAACTATATTTGTCAAGATGCCCCAATTCCAGTTTTCCTATTTCATTTAGGATTTGGTTTCCTTTTAATATAAATTGGTGTTTAGGTTTTTTTAAAAAGAGAGAGCAGTTAGAATTTCCAGAACTTGGAATTTGAGATTATTACTTTGTTCTTGGATATTTCTTGTGGATTACTTTTGGCTTTATCTTCGAGTTATAATATTGTGATTCTCGTGAAGATTTCGGATTTTGTGTCCTTCAATTCTTTATTGTAAGTGTTTAATTATGCAAACCCATAACATGATTCTTTCATCTACAACTAACATGAGTAGCTAAATCCATAACTAGGGTTGTGGTAACCATGAAGAACTAACAAAGTGAAAACTGGAATAATTTGTATTCCTTAGAAAGTGTGCATGCATGTATTATTTATCTCTTCACTGTGAATGCTTTTAACGGTTGCAAATGTTAGAACTCGCCTAATTCTTACTTACTAGATCAAGGGGGTAATGAATGGTAAAAGGAATAAATATCAAGATTCGATGTGATTACACTCGTATAATCTACCTGAATGGATCAAGGAATGGTTGTACTAGGACAAGGTAAGGTTGGTAATGCAACACTCATAGATGGATCAAGTCACATGGTAAAATTTGTCTAGTGCCCAAATCAAGGGGCTAGGTGAACTTAACTTACCATTTTTGCATGCTACACACTAGAAAAGGTTACGATTATTTTGTTATACAGAGTTAGGAATTCATGGGGAACACAATACCCTAGTTACTTCTCTTACTGAATTTATAACACTTGCACTTGACTATTTAATATTAATTAGGTTTAATTATTGCTTTTTATAAAACCCCCTCCTCTTTCGGGAAATAAGTCTATTAATTCATTCTAATTGCGTTAATTACTCCAAGGCTAGACTTTATTCCTTGTGGGATCAACCCTAACAATTGTTAGGTTCTATATTTGAACAGCGGCCGCTTATACCTTATTGGGAGGTATAGTTTGGGCATGATCAGAGGGTGAGACTGAGAGATGTCTTAGCTCCCGTTCCACTCATGTTAGATGTGTTTTTGGATATAGATGTATGTGACAATATTGACTCCTATTAAGCTTATGTAATTATAGAAGACTTCCTTTAGTCCCTATCCTTTTATGTGTTGAGTGAATGTGACGACATGTCATGGAAGTTGTAAGCCCCTATTATCCCCATAGCTTGAGTCCAAAGTCCTACTCCCCTTAGACTTAATTGTTTGTTGTTTATTTATGCTTCTGCAACCAAGAATGTGCTACTTATGCCTAGAGGCTTGTTTAGGGTCCCTTTGGGTTCCCTATTCGTCATGTAACATCTAGGCCCTAGGCTTGGATTGTGAAACCTTCCACTCTAAATACTAATTTTCATGCAATATTCAAAGATCTAAACATGAATCTAAGTTTGCATCATAGATTGACAATTATAACTGAAGAAAAATGCAAACTACATCAAATTAACACATAATATTCAATTAAATCAAAGATCCATAACATGAAATTAATATCTAACTACATAGCATACCCCGAACATAGGGTTTTCAGCCAATCATGCTCAAAATAAAAATAAAATTAGCAAAAGGGTTGTCCATGACTATGAAATCCAAAATCTAGTAGAAATTTGGTGTAGAATCCTCTTTTCTTCTCTCAATTCTTCCTCCCAAAGCCAAATACAAGACTTTTGTTCTCCAAGAAAAATATTCTTTAATTGTCCTCTGAAAATATGTACTGAGAATGTGTAATTGTGTTAATGTGTACTCTAGAAAATTTTTCTTTTTACCTTTTATACCTCAGACAAAAGTACTCTTCATTTTACCATGGTGCACTATTCGGCGGTCATAATCGGGATCCCCCAACACATTCAGCGATCCACCAAATGGTCACAACATCACCTTTTTAAACCACTTTTAGGCCTCCTAGATCTGTAACTTTCAGCAACCATACCGTACATTGTTAAGTTATTTCAGCAATCTATGAATTATAACGAGCATCGCTGAATTAATTAACAAATTTTAATTCCTTTCCCCCTAGGTTCTGTAAACATCGGTGATGCCACTGTAGACCACCGAATCACTTTGGTGATCTGTCGAATTACACTTTTTGTCACCATTTTGAATATCACATGAGGGATTTGTCTTTATAAAATTAGGCGATCACCATGGCTATTTGGTGTACTGTCGAACATGCCAGCGATGGTCGATTTTGACCATCTTTTGGTCATTTTTGCTCCTTTTGATTTGATTTACTATGATTTATCCCTTCATACATCTCGTTCCTCATTCCTAGCATCAACATACATATTTAGATCAATGTTTGAGGTAAAATAACACATTAAGGACAATATCTTAGGCAATTTAAGCTCAATATAAATCCAAATTACGGACTCATAAACACCCCCAACTTAAGAATTTATTTACCCTCAAGCAAGTCAAACATCAATCAACCAAAGTACGATGCTTGCAAATAGGACTATAAAGAGCAGCACATATATGCATCCCTTTGTTATCGATCCTTAAAGCTTCCACAAACCACTTACTCAATTTTGAAGCTTCAAAGATGACTAAGCAGTTCTCAAGACAAAGTTATGCACACAATTGCCAATGTGGTTTCTAATTAATGCTCAAGAGACATTGTCACTTTTCCTCACAACAAATAAGATCCTCACACATATGACATCATAAAATTTATCTTAATGCCTTCAAGGATCAAATAGTGCTCGCACTCCCAAAAGAGAAATGACATTCAAGTTTTCATCCATAGGATTGCCCTTACCCTAAATCAACGTTGACTCAATTTCATTCGGATAAGAATCTCAAAGGACTTTGTTAGCCTTGTAATAAAGGCTTGGAGACCGGTAGGATAACATTTTGGTGCAAGTGACTAATCCCTTCCTGAATTCTACATACAAATCGTGTGGCTCCTTGTCCTTCATTCACTTTATTTTTCCCAATGACATCATTTTGTTCCTCACTTCAGAATTGGGTGCCCCACTTGCAACCATTTTTACATTTTTGGAGGGTCTCATTTTGGACCAAATTCTTTTTTTAAAACACGTTTCTCCTTTTTCATCACAAATTAACCCCTCTATTTTTCATTTCTTTCCTCAAGCTTTCAAATGGAAGACATCTTTTCTTTTCATACCCCCCAACTTTGGCCTTTGGCCACTACTTTCACACTTTCAAGTTCAAGGAGGGAATGGTGTTCAACAAAAGGGTACTCTTTTCAATCAAAGGTCAAGGCTTGTAACATGGCTTCCAATAAAAACGATTTAAGCTCAACGGCAACCACCAAGGATATAATTGATGCAAAGGGAGGCTATTTGGGTAAATTGACTTAAAAGAAAACCAAAGAATGCCTAAGTTCATCTTCATAATCTGGACATGACTAAGCCAACACTTTAAGACAAACCCAAAAAGTTCTAGAAAGTGGCAAACATGCCTTTGAATGAATGTCTCACCTCTCATGGCACAATGGCTTTTGAATTCAAACATCAACTACACAACACACATTTACAACTATTGAGCATAGCATATCAAAAGTCAATACGCACTTAGTCAACTCAAGATGTCTCCAATTCATGTGTAGATCATTTTCACTTAAGATAAACCAATCGATGAGTCAATACATGCTCCTCAACCATGGCACTATCATAATCAAAGATATTAACAATCAATACTCAAATTGATAAGAGATTTGAAACATGACAAACAATTACAAAATGATTTTTCATATATGCTCGGGTATTTGACAAATCACAAGTGATTGAAAAATTTAGTACACACATATAAGCTAAAGTGGCATCAACCACAATTTAAAAGAAAATTTTACTAGCTATTACAAACCAAAAAAATATTTGCAAAACAAAATAAAAGATTATCTCAACTTTACATCACAAATTAAAAAGAAAAACATCACCTCAAACAGAACAACATAATCAAGACTCTAACACACTCATCTCTCCTAAAAAATATTGTTCTACATGCGTAATAACAATATAACCAAAAATCACAAAAGTAAGGAGTAAGTTTTAGAGTACCCCTGGTTAATCCATCTGTGTTGGCGGCTGAGAAGCTAAAGAAGTGGTAGTGGGGGCATCAATTCCTAGATCTTAAGGTGATGTCTCCAAAGTAGGAACTGGAGCAGTGGACTCAGATACAATTGTCTATGGCTATGGATGTGCAAGATCTGGCTCCACTATACTAGAAGATCCACTCATTCCTATCATAAACTTGTCCTGGAGTGATTCCTGAGTGACAACAACAACAATGTCCTCCTCTGTCTCTATTAACTCACTATGCTCCTTCGGAAGGAAATCAACCCCTAGTGCCTCCTCGTCAGTCTTCAGGAAAGAGATAATATACTCACTCTCAACACCCGTCCCTAGAGTATCACCTATAGTAGCCTCAGGAGGAACATCCATCGAACCCCATAAGGAAGTGATATCAATGGATTTCAACTTTGCCACCTCTGCCCTCAACGTAGCAATATCAGCCTTCATGGCCATCAAATCAGCACTAGCACCACTTTTGTTCTTCCAAGGCCTTCACTCAGGTAGTCTTACATTCAACCTAACCCAATTACCCTCTACACTCACTGTCAACGTGTCCAACCAAAAATATTGCTCCTCAAGGATCTGCTTCTGGTTTTTCTCCTCCTCTTATATAGGGGCCAATGAAGTTCAATGGCCCTCTCAATCAATGGTGGAACAGTAGACTCAACCTGTGATGCCTGAGTATTTATATATTTGTCCAATCAGTCTAAATGATAGATATTTTCCTAAGTGATCGGCGGTTGAGATGTGAAAGCCTGAGGCTAGGGCTGGGTAGGTGCAGAAGATAAAGGGATTGGAGTAAGAGCAAATAGGGTCGGAGTAGGGGAAGAGGGCATACCTGGCTCGTGAGCTGGCACAGATGTACCGGTCTCTAACATCTCAATATCAACAATTGGTGTAGTGTCAACCAGTGTCTTTCTTGATCTTTCCTCCTCATCCCTCTAAAACTTCACCTCAATATGTCTGATATTAGTGAAGGCTAATAGAGTGATCTCAACATCGGTCTTTTAGACAAATGGGACTCCGTCTCTCTTATATAAGGTTGTAATGAGACTAGGGAATGGTAGAGAAGTCTATTGTTGTTTAGACTTTGTAAAATTATTTAGGGCCATAATCGACCCAATGTTTAATTTTTGGTGATCCATAATGCACCCAACCAAACCCATTTTATGATGACGAAGAATTGACTCATTTTGCGATGGTATAAGGTTGCTACAAATAAAATTGAGCCAATATTTGGCAGGGACATTCAACTCCTTCTTAACAACCACTCCCTCCTCTAACCATGATAGGGTTACAATGCTAATCAATGGGGCCAACCACTCATTGAGTCCAAAGTGTTCTTTTCGATCATGTTAGCAAAATCATGACGAGTTTAGAATTCACAACCCAATAAATCATGGCTTTCCACTACACGATACAGGTACACCTCGAACTTATACCACATCAACTAGTTTAGAAATAATATTTACCCAGCCCTTGATCTTGGGTACAAGTCTAGCAAAGGATTCATAGAAGTCGTACCTAACTGGGAATATAAGGCTCCTGAGGTGTTGTGAAATGTTGGAATCCATGAAATTTTATAGTGTTCTACACATTGGGGCACCTATAGACTACCCTATCCGTAGAGAGTCTCTGCTCCTCCAAAATAGTCCTCAAACTGGCAACTTTTAAATGGTTGAGGTGGCGTGGTGCAATAGTTTCCCGAATAAATCAGGATGTTTGGAGGAGTGGATCATGGGCCACCTTTAACCTCTCTTCAATGAAGCAGCATTTTTTGGTTTGCTCCATCAGAGTAAGTTCGTGTACCGGTATCCTTGACCCATCTTCCTCTTCTTTAAAGTTGGCCCAGTTAACATCCAATGATCTCTTTTCCTCACTTTTGGGGTCGCCTTGCTTATCCACTTTTCTTTTATCCTTACCCCATCCTTCTCTACGAGGCCTTTGTTCTATTTGTTCTTCATCGCCTGCGATTATAAGGGCAGCTTGAGCGGCGCTAGATACTCCATGAGAAATCAGGTTCTTTTGGCGTGGCATATTTGCAAAACATAATAAAAAAATATGTGTAAAGATCAAGGGCATGAAAAAAATGCAAAAAGAACGCTCAGAAAAGCACAAATGTAATAAGGTTAATTAGCCCGCCAAATATGTTCAACGGATGGCTGAACACATTCAGCGATCAAATCAATCATCGTTAAAAATTACAGAAACTTAAGCATCAAAGGCTATCAATTTTGCGGTGGTCAAGTTAATTGTCGTCGAATTTGACAATGTCTCAGGGTTCAAGATTGATAAAGAGGGCAATTCATGTGGCCATTCGGCGATCAAATAGATCATCGCCAAAGTTGACTAGCAACCCAAATCCCCCAAAAATTTATATTTCAAATATGAAATCAACAACACAGTAGAAATTTCACAATGCATGCCACACATTTAAACATCCAACCACAATATTGCATCCTACATTTCCCAAATTTCACACATTTATCATAAATTCAACCAAATAATGACTTTACCTTTAAGAAAGATGTCACCCACTCCATCATCAGGCAAGTTCAAGTCGCTTGGTCAAATTTGTGCTACTCAAACTTCACCCAACATGATAAAAATTAAAACAAACCCACAAAGTACAACCATCTCAAATTCAAGCTCGATCAACCACATGCATACAATTAATCTCTAATGATAATCATGACTCAATCAAATTGACTCTCATTTCAAACCATTACGACAAATAGGCATCAAAAACATCACTTACATGCTTGACCCACAAAGTAGATACGATAAATTTCACCATGAATCAAAACAATCATTAACAATGAACATATCCCCCACGAAAGACCCAGGGTTTCCAACCCAATATGTGCACCAATGAACACAATCATTTACAAGTAATTTCCACTTAATACAATGCCCCACAAGATTAAACAACCAATTTTAACCAATGTCAAGCTAAAATATTCATAAAACTAAGAGGGGGTTGAAGAACCTACCGAAATAGCTGCTAAGAGACACTAAGGATGAGTTTGACGCTCAAATGGTGAAGTAACGATCCAATCCCTGATAGGAAAAATGCAAAATTCAAGCTACTAGAGTGAAGTGTGGCAAGATGTGCAATGGTGAAAATGAAAAAATGAAAAAGTGAAAAAAAGGAATTACTTTAAATGAAGGAAGGTCGGTCGGACGGTGAAGTTCAGCGATGCCAACTTACACCGCCAAATATATTCGGTGATGTGCCAAATGTGTACCAGACCACCTTAACTTATAGAATTCAAGGCCCACCCTTATGCACCAAACGGCGATTTTACTATGCATCACCAAACAATATCAGTGATGCACTGAATGCTAAATTTGATCGCTGAAATTCAGAGAAAACTTAGGGCCAAAATTTAACCTAAAAGTCAGTGAAGATCGAGGTCGCCGAGTTAATTCAGCAATGCATCGAATGCTAACCATGCATTGTCGATTTCTCACTCCTTAAAATTTCACTTTTGCATACCTGCACACATAACACAGTTATTAAAATCCATTAAAACCTTGGGTTATCTCCTAAGAAGCACCTTATTTAATGTCATGGCATGACATGACCAATTTTTTCTTTAGGCTTTATTCAAATACACCACTTCAACCAATCTCACGTCTGGTGGTTCCCCAAAATATTTCTTCAAATGTTTTCCATTCACCTTAAAGTTTTTCCTCTTCTCATTTTCCACTTTGATGGCCCTATTTCCCAGTACTTTCAGAACTCTAAAAGGTCCAGACTACGTAGACTTTAATTTACTCAAAAATAATTGTAACCTTGAATTGTATAATAATATCGGACTAGCCACTCGATATTCATGTTGGAAGACCTTCGTGGCATGCCACCTTTTCATCTTATCATTGTAGATTGCATCACTTTCATAATCTCCCAACCTAGACTCCTCCATTTGGGGCAATTGAGACAAATGATCATTAGCCGCATCGTTCCAATTAAGGTTTAATTTCTTCAAAGCCCATAATGGCTTGTGCTCTAATTCAACAGGAACGTGGCATGCTTTTCCAAAAAATAATTTAAATTAGGGTTTTAAATACTATGCAATAGAGCCATAAAGCATCATCAAGTTTTCTTGACCAATCCATTCTATTTGCATTCACTATTTTGGAAAGGATGCTTTTAATTTCCAGATTTGATACCTCCACCTGCCCACTATTTTGAGGATGATAGGGTGTTTCCACCCTATGCTTGACTCCATATTTGCTAAGCAATGACGCAAACACCCTGTTGCAAAAATGAGATCCCCCGTCACTGATAATTGCCCTTGGTGTTCCAAATCTGGTAAGAATATTTTTCATCAAGAAATTAATCACTCCCCTGCCATCATTGGTGGGTAATGCAACATTCTCAACCCATTTTGACACGTAATCCATAGCCATTAAGATATATCGGTTCCCAAATTAACTCACAAATAGACCCATGAAGTTCAAACTCCACACGTCAAAACTCACAAATAGACCCATGAAGTCCAAACTCCACATCAAAACTCACAAATAGACCCATGAAGTCCAAACTCCACACGTCAAATAATTCAACTTCAAGAATAGAGATAAATGAAGTTCATGTTTCCAAAAAATATTGCCTTGCATTTGGCATTGTGGACAAGCCTTGAAGAAGGCATTTGCATCATGATAAAGCCTTGGCCAAAACTACCCACTTTGCAACACTTTTGGCCATTGTTCAAATGCCTCCATGGTGACCACCAGCTAGGGAGGTCTGACATGCACTAAGAATATCATTCATCAACACCTCTGAAACACACCTTCATACCATATTATCAGCACATTCACTAAACAAGAAAGGTTCATCCCAAAAATATCTTTTCACATCGAATAAAAATCCCTTTTTTTTATTGTAGCTCAACCCATTTGGAAAAATACTCAACCCATCCGAAAAAATTCCACACACAAGGTAATTTGCATAATCGACATACCAAGGCACTTTGATTTGTAAAATAGCCATTAAGGTCTCATCTAAAAATGCATCATCAATTTCATAGCCTCCCTCATCAACTATATTTGGCTCAAGATGAGAAAGATGATCAGCCACTTGATTTTCACATATCTTTTGATCTTTCATTGTAATACCCCGCAAGTTGTAAGATCGGATAAAGGTGAGAAATTTTATTTTCAGAGAAATTTTGCAAGTATTCGGCTTCGTAAGGATGAAAGAAGGTTGGACATGGTATTTCCAAGTTCCGTTTAATTGGTGCTAGTCCTTTAACCTCCCAAATTAGTTCTAAACTTTTCATGTCACTCCATAATACTTAGTTCCTCATTCACTTGTTCAAAATGCTTTCCGAATCCTCTTTTCAAGATCTAATCAAAGGATCTCCATGGAACCTTCACGCTCAAGTTAAATTCACTTTCAAGACTTCAATCCAAGCTTGTTTGTGTGATTTAGGGTCTTCATGGGTCTCCTTCATCAAGACAAGTTCAAAGGAAAACTATTGGCTAAGCCTTTCACATGAATTGGTATGAGGGTCAACTTCAAATAGTCATATCTTTTATCAAAAAAGTAATTGGGTGACTACAACCTACAAATTAAAGCTCTTTGAATTAGCTTACCAACGCATCTAGTTTCACCTAATTTCAAGTTCAGATCAAGAAGTTATGCCCATTTTCATAAATTTCATCCGTGCAGGGGTCTATGCGAATTTTTAATTTCATTTCATTAATGGTCCTTCCATAATTTTGGGTTATTCTAAGGGTCTTTTATAACCTTTCAGCTATCCTAAACCCCTAACAACTTGTTTGGATGGTTGTTTGTCATAGTTTCATAATGTATGGTACTGTATGGTATAATATGGTATCATACAGTACAGTATCGTACAATGTTTGGCTAGATGCTATGGGTTGCTACTGTTTAATGATAATTTGTTGTTTGATTTGACTGTATGGTATTGTATCGTAACTTATAAATTTACAAAATTATCCTTAGTTATTATAAATATTAGATTTATCAATATTTTTTAATAACTTTCTTAAAAGATACATAGAATCAAGTAGGGAAACATACAAGCTAATATATCTCTAATCCATACAAACAACACAAAAAATTAAAAAGTAAGAATTTTTAAAAAATGAACCTCAAAAAATAGACTAAAACGTGAAAGAAAAGATGGAAGGCGAAAAAGAAGTTTAAAAAATTGATGCGGAGAAACATAAATAATGCAAAATATATATATTAGGCTAAAGTTTAAGAAAGAATAAAGGATAAATTAGAATTATTTAAATTTAAATAAGGGTATAATTGGTAAAAAAAAATATAAGAAAACCATGGGATACCACCAAATTGGTGGTTTCAAAAAGTGGGGGTTTTCATGGATACAAAACCATAAAATCAAATATATCACACCATATAATTAATGAAACGATCAAAACAAACGTCGTTCTCTTAATAACCATACCATATCATACCACGAAAAACCACCAGCCAAACAAGTTGTAAATAAACTTATACTCTTTCATTACAATTCATCCTCGTTAGAAAATATTTAGACTCGAGAAATTCAATTCCTAAAGACTCCACACAAGCAAAACTTTAAAGATTCAAGCTAGGATTTTAAGTGGGCTTTTAATTCAATTAAAATTCATTTTAATTCTTCTAATTTCAGTAAGGTACTTGGGATTGGTTCATGATTCCTTCCAATCATGAAGACTCAAAAATCTATTTCTTCAATTTTATGATTCTAAGTATGAACTTCAAATGGGTCTTTTAAATTACTTTTAATTTGTTGAAATTGAACTATAGACTGAACTTAATTATTGATTTTATGATGATTTGAACCTTATTATTATGATTTACATTGATTTTTATGAAAATTGAAAATGCATGTCCCTTTAATTTATGAATCTATGCGTGGGTAATTTCGATTATGTTTCAATTGTTAATTTCCTTATGAACTTATTATGATTTTATTTTATTATGATGCTTTAATTATGAATTCCTAATACCCATGCTATTCCTTCATTCCTCATAGCATAAGTATGCATGAACAAGTATTTTTATAAGATTTATGATATGGGTTATGACCCAATTATGATTATGACTATGATTTCAAGTAAGGATGGTTATGACATGACATGTGATCACATAATATCTATGATATGGCTTTTAAGCACTATGGGTGAGGGTTCATCACATGTACAAGTATGAATGAGCTATTCATATGCATGAAAGTATGACATGAAGTATGATTTGACCTTTGAGCCCAAGCAAGTATGATTATGAGATGATTTGACTTTTTAGCCTAAATATACATAATTATGAAGTATGTTTGGCTTTTAAGCCTAAGTATGCATGATAAAGATTTGATAAGACTTATTCTTCTTTTTCAAGAACATATATGTATATATATTCCTGTGGGATAATGACTTAGCACCGAGAGGACCTTGAGATTGAGACTCATCCCGTTAGTTGAGGCATGACCCATTAGAGGTGAATCTAATTGTCCCATAACTACGTGCCACCGTAGGTTAAAGGATTACCCGTTAGATGAGGTTGAATCCTTAGAGGGATCGTTCGTTAGATGAGGCTTGATTCTGTATATTGACCACCCGTTAGTAGAGGTTTAGTCAGTTATGTAGATTTAGTGGCTCCACTTAGGCATTATGGTTGTTCACTTTGGCAAGTGACTTCCCCTTTTCTCCGATGTAGGGGTAACATCGGGATCCCATATAATAGCTCGTATGGTCTTACATATCGGTTAAGGTCCCATCCCTGCTATGTTTATATATTATGGTATTCATGCATAATGGATTTAAGGCATATTGTTATGGCATTCTTTCTTATATAATTCTTTCATATATATATGCCCTTGTCATCTAGCATTGAAATACAGGTTACCATGTTCATATGCATTGCATGCTCGCATACTTAGTACATTCAAACGTACTAACACATACTTTTGCTTACATAATCTAACCATGTAGGAACCGGAGTCCATCCTCATCCACCTCTTCACAGCTAGATTGGATTTGTGAGATTTGCTTGTGGTAAGTCCGTTATTCCAAGGACAAGACCCACCTTCTATCTACCTACTTTATGTTATGGCTTTCCAATGAATTTTATGTTGAGGGTGAGCACGGGACATGTCTTGGCCCCTGTCCTATCTATGACTTAGAGGCATTGTTGGACATCATGAAAACTCTATGTGTAAGCTTATTACATGTGATGCTTATTGCTCATGGAGACTATGTTTATGTCTATCTTACGATGTTGATGTTATGATGTGATGATGAGATGATGAAATTTTCAAGTTCTTGCCCCCATAGCAATGGTCATACATACTCGTCCCTTAGTCTCTATTTGCTACGTGAATTCATGCAAATCTCTTTCCCTATGACATCCCCATAGCTTTAGTCGAAAGCCTCGTTTCCCTTAGAATTATGTGTTTTCTGCTTAATTATGCGCTTTTACACCGATGATGTGTATATAGATGCTATAAGGCTTGTTTGAGGACTCTCAGGTTTCCATTCTCCATGTCATTCCTAGGCCCTAAGATCGGGTCGTGACATTCACCTTGAAATCAAATTATTAAAGAAATAGAATCCACTGAATCAACCTTGGCTTAGCTTCTTTCTTATCCATTAAACACCTCAAGGCAGCATGATCAGTGTGAACCACAACCTTAGACCTAAGGAGATATTCTCAGAACTTTTCAAATGCATAAACAACCATAAGAAGTTTTTGTTTTGTCATGGTGTAATTTTTCTGGGGCACACTCAATGTCTTGGATAAATAATTAACCAGATGAAATAATTTATCTTTTCTTTAACCAAGTACCGCACCCAAAACACACCCACTAGTATCACACATAACCTCAAATGGGAGATTCCAATTTGGGGTAACTATAATTGGGGTTGTCACAGGCCTCTCTTTCAAATCATTAAAGGATTTCAAATGTGATTCATAGAAATTAAATGGACAATCTTTCTCAAGGAACTTACATAAGGGATTCGCAATCTTTGCAAAATCTTTTATGAATCTTCTATAAAAGCCTACATGCCCAAGAAAAGTTTTTACTCCCTTGACTGAGATGGGAGGGGAAAGTTTGACAATGGCATCAACTTTTGCTTGGTCCACTTGTAAGCCACTCCCCAAAATTTTGTGTCCAAGAACACTTCCTTCATTCACCATAAAATGATATTCTTTCAAATTTAAACCAAATTAGTTTTCACACACCACTACAACACTCTCTCCACTTGAATTATACAACCTTCAAATATATCACCAACCACCAAAAAATCATCCATGAAGACTTTCATCGAGTCCTCAACCATATCGGCAAAAATATAGAGCATACACCTTTGAAAAGTAGCTAGTGCATTACATAATCCAAATGATATTTTTTTTGAAAGAAAATGTGCCATAAGGACATGTGAAAGTGGACTTCTCTTGATCTTCAAGAGCAATCAAGATTTGTTGTACTCGAAAATCCATTCAAGAAACAATACCAACCTCTACCAGTAAGTTGATCAAACATTTGGTCTATGAATGGCATAGGAAAGTGATCTTTCTTGGTCTATAAATTCAAACATCAATAATCCATGCAAACTCACCACCCTGTCACTAGTCTTGTAGAAATGAGTTGCTTTTTTCATTCTTCACCATAGTCACACCCCCTTTATTTGGCACAGATTGCATCAGACTCACCTACCTACTAAACAACTCTAGTGTCCAACCACTTGCTTCTTTCCTTTTTCACAATCTCTTGTATTGCAGGGTTGATCCGTTTTTCCTTCTTGATAGTGAGCTTGAAATCTTTGACTAAATTAATTTTATGAGAGCAAATTCCTGGAGAGATTCAAATATATCAGCTATTGTCCATTCAGTGTCCTTGATGAACTTTTTCAACAGTCACCAATACCACTACTTGGTGATCCAACAAATCAGCCACACAAATCAACGATAGCTTCTCACCACTACCAAGGAACACATATTGCAAAAGAGAAGGAAGTGCCTTAAGCTCAAACTCTGAAGGCTCTTCAATTGAGGACTTTATTGGTAGAGTTTCCCTATTCTTTAAATCAAGATCCAATTTCTTTGAATTTTTAGAATAAGAACATGCTCCCTCCCTATCTAGGGCTGCCATTACCTTATCATAATCGACAATAGTATCCCTCTCATAATTAAATAACACTATTGCAAGAGATTCACCGAGACTCGTCACTTCTTCAACATTAGAAACCGCATCTTCAACTACATGTAACGACCCAAAAATTTTTGAAATTCATAATGGTTGGTCAAGGTTAGTGTTGGATTCGTCATGGTTGAATTTTGGTAGTCATGGGTTATATTTAAGTGGCCGGATTCAAAGGGGTTATTTTGGTGAAAGGTAGTAAGGCTGTTTAGGCAGCACTGACTTTAAATAGCCATATCTTTTGGTACGAGATGAACTATGTGGGCTAGTATATATCAAATCGAATCTCTTTGAGTTATCTTCACAACACAACTAGTTTAACTCGATTCAAAGTTTGGATGTGGAAGTTATGACCCTTACAGTGAGACTACTATATTTGGAAGTATGCTCGAAAAAGATTTCGGAGTGGAGCCTAAATGAGGGACCATGAACCATCTAATGGTTCACGGTCCATGGTGTGTCCCTTGGGTTTCTCCATTGAGTTCCTTGGGGTTGGTACTAAGCCCCCGGACCAAGTGGAACTCCACGAACAACTTCACGGTCAGTGTGAGCCTTCACAGTCCATGAGGGGTCCCTTGAAGTGATCCAGAGAGCTGGCCAAGGCTCGGGGCTGGACTCCGGACCAAGTGATGCTCCACGGACCATTACATGGTCCGTGTGCAGCTACACGGTCCATGAGGCCCCTTGTGAGTTGGTCCAAAAAGTCCCCCGAGAGTTCAAGCCGAAACCAAGACCAAGTGAGGTCACACGGACAGGTTCACGGTCCGTGAGCCTCTGGACGATCCCTAGAAGCCTTCCGTGAAGCCCTGTTTCCTGTGACTTAGTTCGTTTCATTAATGGTTAATTTATAATTTTATTTAATCCTATGCCCCTTTTAGCCTTTTTAAGGTCTCCTAACACCCCTAAATCAAACCCTAATCCCCTTTTATTGCTGAGAATATTATGTTAGGCCAAGAAATTATTCATCACATCAAGAAACCTATGGAAGGGGGGAATGTGGTGATTAATATTGATATGGACAAGGCTTATGACAGGGCCTCTTGGACATTCATATGTATTATTATGAGGAAAATGGGTTTTGGAGAACAATTCATAGATCTGGCCTGGAGAATTATGAACAACAACTGATATTCTATTATTATCAATGGTGCTAGACATGGTTTCTTCCAGTCTACCGGGGGGCTTAAACAAGGAGACCCCCTGTCTCCTGCTCTTTTCATCATAGGGGCTGAGGTGCTCTCTAGAAATCTGAATAGACTCCTCAGTCATCCTAACTTCCAAGCTTTCTACATGAATAAAAATGGTCCCCAAATCAATCATTTGAGCTTTGCTAATGATGTGATTCTGTTTACATCAGGTTGTGTAGAATCCCTAACTCTCATTATGAAAGTACTGGAATCCTATGAAAGAATTTCTGGCCAAATGGTTAACAAAAACAAAAGCTATTTCATGGTGACTGCCAATATTGACCAAGGTATTTGTGAAAGAATCAAGGATATTACTGATTTCAATCAGAAAAAAGATCCTATCACTTACTTGGGATGCCCTCTATACATTGGTAGGCAAAGAATCATTTACTTCTCTGAGATGGTGTCTAAGGTCATTAATAGGATCTCTGGGTGGCAAGCCAAGATCCTAAGCTATGGAGGGAAATCCACTCTGATAAAAAATGTCATCTAGTCCCTCCCCATTCACCTACTGGTTGCTATATCCCCTCCCTCAACCACTTTGCAACAAATTCAGAGACTTACTGCTGATTTCTTTTGGGGCAGACTAGATCAGAAGAAGAAATATCATTGGGTCTCCTGGAAGAGCCTTAGCCTCCCCATTGCAGAAGGTGGAATAGGATTTAGAAACCTAACTGATGTTTGCAAATCTTTTCAAGTGAAGCACTGGTGGAACTTTAGAAGTAGGAACTCCCTTTGGGCTGATTTTCTGAAAGTCAAATATTGCCAAAGGGTTAATCCCATTACCAAGAAAGGAGACAAGAAGGATTCCTTAATCTGGAAGCACATGATGTATAACAAACACACAATAGAGCCCCACATCCAATGGAAGGTCTATTCTGGGAACTGTCTCTTCTGGTGGGATAACTGGTTGGGGATTGGTCCACTGGCTCACTTCAGTAGTGGTACTCACAGATTTCACAACATTAAAGTGGCTGACATGATGCACAAGGTAATTAGGACCAGGATAGACTTAGGGACATGAGTCCCCATCAGTTCATAGATGACATCCTAAATACCCCTATTCAACCCCATAGTGGCATTATGGACAAGCCTATCTGGACCCTCAATACCAAAGGAGACTTCACTGCTGCCTCAGCCTGGGAACTTGTAAGGGAAAAAAAGAACCAACATATCTCTAATACTCTCATTTGGAATAAATTTATTCCTTTTAAGTGCTCTTTCCTGGTTTGGAGGGCAATAAGGAGGAAATTGCCTACCAATGAAAGATTGATTAAATTTGGTTATGATCCTTATAATTGCCTTTGTTGTAAGCCTGTAGGTGAGGACACAATAGACCACATCATGCTCAATGGCAGCCTAGCTAGGAATACCTGGAATTATTTTGGTAGCCAGCTGAGCATAAGAAAGGAGATGAACTCTCTTAACTAGAATTTCAATAAATGATAGGAAACTAAACACAGAAATGAGGCCCACAGGCTACTCCTACAAGCTACCCCAGTGTTTATTTGTTGAAATCTATGGAAGAGCAGATGCACTGCCAAGTATGAAGGTATATCCCCAAACATAACTAGGATCAGGTACATGGTAACAAGGGACATCTCTATGCTTATGAGAACAACATATCCTTATATAAATTGGCCCTATAGTTGGAAAGACATCTCTAAGATGGTTGAAAACTGCCAATGGTTCAAACTTAACACTGATGACAGTGCTTTAAGAAACCCAGGCACAATAGGGGCAGGGGGAATTCAGAGAGACAGGAAAGGAGATCTAGTATTAGCATATGCTTATCCTCTAGGTCAAGGCACTAACCAACAAGCAGAGGTACAAGAAGCAGCTATTGGACTTGAATGGTGTGTTCAGAAAAGAATAACCAAAGTGCAGCTGGAAGTTGATGCAGAAATGTTTAGCTCCTGGATTAATCACACAGCAAAACCACCATGGAAAATACAGAGATACCTGGACAGAATTCAATTCTTCAGAGTTCAAATACTAGACTTCAAATGTACTCACATTATGAGAGAAGCTAATCAAGTTGCAGATTCACTAGCAA
>JBCEWC010004009.1:0-28477 GCA_038996855.1 Solanum aculeatissimum | reverse complement strand
TGAATTAGGTTAATTTCATATTTTAAATTTAAATGTTTGAAAACTATATGAAAAATATTACTCCTTCCGTTTAAAAAGAATGTGTCAAGTTTAAGAAAATAAAAAATATTTTTCAATCTTGTGGTTATAAATTAAAGGTATGTATCAAAATCATGTCCTTTAATTTGAACTTAAAGTTTTGCAAAAAAAGAAAATGAATCATTCTTTTTTAAACAAATCCAAAAGGAAAAAATGCCATTCTTTTTTAAATGGATGGAGTATAAATTTTTAAAATTTAATTATCTAAATATGTATATAATATGATAAAAATTACTCCCTCCGTTTAAAAAAAAAGACCTAGTTTTTCTTGGCATGGAGTTTAAGAAAATAAAGAAGAATTTTCAATCTTGTACCCCTAAGTTAAAGTTATGTTAAATGTACCAAAATATCATTTAATCTTGTGGCCTGAAATATGTCATTTGAAAAACTGAAATTAAAATTTTGCCAAAAAAAGAAAAAGGATCATTCTTTTATAAATAGACCAAAAAGGAAAATCGATTATTTTTTTTTAAAAAAAGAAGAGAATATATATTGAAATATTGATCAAAGCTTACACTGTTTGACTCTTAAAAAAATACAAAAAGAAGAAGAAGTAAGTATAATTAAGGAAAAAAAATATATAACTAGTATAATTCCAAGTTTGAACTAAAAGTTTTGAATCTATACTTGTTTTGACTATAATATTACTCTCTTCATTCACTTTTACTAACCACATTTCATTTTATGAAATTACTTTTGACTAATCTTTAATTAGAGTCAAATTGAATCAGAATACTTCAATATTTTAAATTTTATATTCAAATGTTTGAAAACTAGAATATATATGTTATAATTTTTGTCATATATATTGATATAATAAAAAAAAATCTTAAAACTTTCCTCAAAATTTATATATTTTAAAATTGTAGTCAAACTTTATATAATTTGACTCCCGAAAAATAAAAATGGCAAATAAAATTAAATGAGGAAAGTATAATATAATTAAGACAAAACCAACATATCATCTTAATACTTATGAATCTAGACATTTTTGACTAAAAATATCTTATATTTTACATAGTAATAAATAACATTATTTTTTTATTCTTCACATTTATTTCTTTAAATAGTCTGAAAATCTTCCTCATATACTCCCTCTTCTCCGACAGAAAAAATTTAACTTTAGCAAAAGAAAGAATTTTTTTTCTCCAGAAACATAAGGTATTTTTTCTTCTTAATTCTTAATTTGTATGTAATTTCCTTAATTAACACAACCTTTGAATGATTAAGGTTCATATGTTTTGATTAAATAGTAATGTTCCTATAGCCACATATGTTGTTGTTGTTGTTAAAGTATTTTTATTGCTGGTTGTTGTAAATTTCTTCACCAAATATGTTAATGTTTAATCAATTATGTTTAAGTTTTTAACTAATTAGTTATATGATTTATGCCTTATATAGTTGAACTTTTTTAAACAAAAATAGACCTATTATATATATATGCTTTGGTCCAATTACATCGATGTAACCTAGTGAAAATCTTAAAGATCTAGATTCAAATATTTTGTAGAATAATCGAGTGATATGAACATTATTTGTTTCAGATTAACTCAAGTTATGGGACTTGCAAAGCTTTTATCGAATGAAGATGAAAGTGATTTTTCAATTGAATATGCTTCTTGGCTGGTAAGTCTTTTTATAAATTTTTTTTTATCATAAGGTGAAGATGTTAATTTTGATTATATATTACTAGTTCTAATAACTTTGGTTAATTAATTTTGAATTTTTGAACAAATTAATTAATTGAATTCAGGTCGAACATCCTTGTGCATTGGAAAAATTTGATGAAATGATGAGTATAGCAAAAGGGAAAAAGATAGTAGTTTTCTTGGATTATGATGGCACTTTGTCTGATATTGTGCCTAACCCTGAAGAAGCCTTTATGACTGACAAGGTATAGTATTCGAATCGTGAAAATAATCTCGTGTTGGGTATATAAGGCTTTCTGTATGGTGCGTATGTGAATATATATAACTTTTTATAGTTATTGAATAGCGTATGATCTGTGTTGTTTCCCTCTCGACTTTGGATCTTAGCATTCAAAAAGTCTATTTGTATAAACGATCTAGTGTGTGTATAACTTTTTATATTTATTGAATTAATTGAGAGTTTGATATAAATTGCAGATGAGAATGACTCTAAGTGAAGTTGCTAATCGATTTCCTACAGCAATTATCAGTGGACGAAAACGTGAAAGGGTTTGTATATTTACTTTAATTAATCATACATAAAATTAATTAAATAAGTCAAATTATAATTAGATACAATTAATCTTACTAATCTTTTTTTTTTTGGTTGTGATTTTAGGTACAAAATTTTGTACAATTGACAAATGTTTTTTATGCTGGAAGTCATGGGCTTGACATTGAAGCTCCCTTGGATTCAAGAAATTCAAATGAAATAATGGTTATTTTTTCTACAATGAATTTTAATTAATTGCATGTATAATGTGAAATTTCAAAGTCGTTAATTCATTATTTTTTTTGTCGGAAATTTTAGGATGATAACGTTGTTCTCTATCAACCTGCGATTGAATTTCTGCCTGAAAAACAAAAGGTATAATGCTTGTTCAGTATTTTGATTTGGTGGTTGCATGAAAATTGCATATATTTAATTAGAACAAAATAATTCATTAGATTTTTTTTTTAATAAATATTTCATTCTTTCTATTAACATTTTTTCCCCTATTTGTGTTTCAATTATTAGATTCTTAATTTGTTGAGTGAAAGTACCAAAGATATCAAAGGGGTCAACATTGAAGACAACAAATTTTGCATTTCTGTACACTACAGACATGTTGACACAAAGGTATATTTTTCTTACATAAATCTTTTTGCATGTGATTTTTTTCAATAAATATTAAATTCCGAACTCATAATTTCCATCTTATGAATTTTACATGTTGTATACGTACATTCGTCAGATATTATATCGTTAAATTCATGAATATGAACTCTAAATATTTCAGGACTTTGGTGCAGTTGAGAATATCATTTCTGTTACCTTAAAAGAACACCCAAACTTTCGTGTATCAACAGGAATAAAGGTAATCTTTTTTTAATGAATTTATTAAACATTTATCATGTTTATTAATAACATGAATATACATTATTATTTTTAATGAATAGGTGTTTGAGATAGGACCAAACATTGTGTGGAACAAAGGTCATGCATTGGAGTATTTCTTAGAAAATCTTGGATTTGGAAATGCTGATGATGTCCTTCCAATATATATTGGAGATGATGTAACTGATGAAGACGCTTTCAGGGTAAATTACACCTTTTATTCTATATAAAAATATTTAAATTCAAAAATAAAATTTACATATTTAAAAATATATTGCAGGTATTGAGGAAAAGAGGACAGGGTTTTCCAATTGTTGTTACTGCTGCTCCAAAAGACACCAAGGCTTTGTACTCTTTACGTGAACCAAAGGAAGTTATGGAGTTTTTGTCACGTCTAGTGGCTTAATTTGGAGCAATACAAACTTTAGTCTATTTAGATGTTTTTAATATGATATTGTTTAGTTTAGTGATCGAGAGGTCACGATTAGAATATGTTACAATTGGATGTGATTTATAAGTCATGTTTGACTGATGTAGTATTCACAAGTCGTGATTGATGACTTATAAGCTTATGTTATATATATATATGTATACATTGAGTCGCATTTTGGTGAATGCTAAATCTATATTGTTGTTATTGTGTTTCGCCATTTTGGATAATATTTTTCATCTCTTTCTACTTTTTTTTAATGTACTTTACCATTTTTAACAACGGACAAGGGTTTGTACTATAATTAGAAATGATCAAACTAAAATAAATATATAAGTACTATATAATAACAATTAAAAGACAAAAAAATGGCAATAATTATCGAAATAATACTTCTTCATCAGCTTTGTCATAATTTTGAATTAATTTTTAACAATTTTTTTATAATATATTTTTTTATCGTGACATGCACGTACCCTAAACTAGTATTATAAATTACATTTTCTATCATATATTAACATAATATGAAAGTATATCTTAAAATGTTTTTGACTAAAATGTTACTCCGTCCATTTATTTTTATTTGCTATATATTATTTTATTGAGAGTTAATTTGACCAATTTTTGAAGTCAAATTGAGTTAGATTAATTTAGTCTTTAAAAATTAAATATTTGAAACTTAGTTGTGATTCTTCTTATAAATATTTAATATATAAAAGAATAATGTTAAAATATTGGTCAAATTCTTAAAAAATAAAATATAATAAGTAAAAATAAATAAATAAGAAAATATAATAAGGATAAAAACAACATAACCTGTATAGTGCCACTATTCTTTATCTAGACTTGCTTGACTAAAATATATTTTATAGTGATAGAGAATATTTTATAGTGATTTATGGGCGCCAAAATTTGTAATTATTAACTTTTGCATCATGTTATTTTGATTGCAATATTTTTTTTTTGGTTTACAAGTAATTTTTTTGGATTATTATAATTGGCCGCTCGAAATACACCATGACATTGTTAGCAGCGTATCTATTCACCAACTTTGTAAAAGTATCGTATCTTCGGCTTCGAATTAGTCAATTAGTTGTACATTTTGTGTGCTTAATATGAATTAATTTTTCAACTGTAATATAATTTTTCATTGTGCCACATACGTGCATCGCACGTACTCTAAACTAGTATTATAAATTACATTTTCTATCATATTAATATAATGTGAAAATATATCATAAAATATTGATCAAAGTTCACACATTTTGACCATCAAAAGATAAAATGTGACAAGTAAAAATAACCAAAATGGCATAATAAGAACAAAAACATTACAACTTGTGTAATCTTAGGTCAAAATTAAAGATTTATAATCTAGACTTGTTTTTGACTACAATGTTACTCCATCCATTTATTTTTATTTGCTATATTTCGTTTTATTGAGAGTTCATTTGACCAATCTTTGTAGTCAAATTGAATGAGATTAACTTAATCTTTAAAAATTAAATATTTGAAAATTAGTTGCGATTCTTCTTATAAATATTAATATATAAAAGAATAATGTTAAAATATTGATCAAAATTTATATAATTTTATTCTTAAAAAATAAAATATCACAAGTAAAAATAAATAAATAAGCCACAATTATGTATCTAGACTTGTTTGACCACAATATATTATATTACATAGTAATAAATAACATTTTATTTTATTCTTCACATTAATTTCTATAAATAGGCTCAAAATCTTCTCCCACAGCAAAATCAAATTGTGACAAAAGAAAGAATTTAATTTCCTCTCCATAAACATGAGGTATTTTTTCCTCATCTTAATTTGTATGTAATTTTCATTAATTAACACAACATTTGGATGATTAAAAGCATCATTTTTTTTTTTGTTAAAGTATTTTTTATTGTTGTTCTAAACTTGTTCACCAAAAATGTCAATGTCTAATCAATTATGTTAAAAGTCTTTAATTAATTGAAATTTAGTTATATGAGTTATACCTTATTTAGTTGAACATTTTTAACCAAAGTCATCAAGTTTAATTAGATCTTAGACCTACCATATATATATATATATATATGATTTGGTCCAATTATATTTGTGTAACCTAGCGATTAATTAAATGAGTGAAAACGTTAAAGAAAAAAATTATCATTTTATAGCAAGCATATTGTAGAATAATTGAGATGTATAAAATTGATTTTGACGTTATTTATTTCAGTTCATCTAAAGATATGGGATCCTCAAAACTTTCGTTGACTGAAGGTGAAAATGATTCTGCAACTAAGTATGCTTCTTGGTTGGTAAGTTTTTTTTATGATTTTTTATTCTTTTTAAAAGATAAAGATGTTAATTTCGATTATATATATTAGTAGTTCTAACTTAAAATTAATTACATTTAAATTTTGGAACAAATTAATTAATTCAGGTGGAGCATCCTTGTGCATTGGATAAATTTGAAGAAATGAAGAATGCAGCAAAAGGGAAAAAAAATAGTACTATTCTTGGATTATGATGGCACCTTGGTTGATTTTGTGCCCAACCCTGAAGAAGCTTTCATAACTGATAGGGTATATTTAATTAAATTCTCTCAATTTTAATTATTTATTTGGCTTATATGTTTTGTATTTAATCCTCTCAAACTTGTATTCACATTTCTTATTAAATTAAAAAAAATATTTACTTTCGATTAGCAAAGTCAAAAGATATCATTGGACAAACTTTTATTAAAGAAAGTTCAAAATTTTCATCATCCCATATTTATTCTCCACTTTTTGATCATCTTTCTTTAATTATAATATAACTATGTTTATTGCACTTGTGTTGCACGTGTATTCCACGTGTATAACTAGTCTTGTTTGTTAGATCACATGCAAATTTCTTTATATATATATTGTAATTATCAAATTAATTACTATATAGTATTAATAATTGAGACTTCGATATAAATTGCAGATGAGAATGGTGCTACATGAAGTTGCTAATAGATTTCCTACTGTAATTATTAGTGGACGAAAACGAGAAAAAGTTACATACTTTTATTTAATTAATCATACATAAAATAATAAATTAAATCAAATTATAATGAGATATAATTAACCCTACTAACTTTTTTTATGTGTGTGATTTTAGGTGCAAGATTTTGTAAAATTGAAAAATGTTTATTATGCTGGAAGTCAAGGGCTAGATATTGAAGGTCCCAGCTTGGATGTAACAAATTCAAATGAAATGGTTGTTTTATTCTACAATGAATTTAATTAATTGCATGTATTACGTGAAATTTCATATTCGTTAATTATTTTGATTGTCGCTCTTTTTTTTTTTAGGATAATAAAGTTGTTCTCTATCAACCTATGATAGAGTTTCTGGGTGAAAAAGAAAAGGTATAATGTTTGTTACCTATTTTTGATTTGGCACTGCTTTACATCTCCCAAGAAGGGAAGTCTTCTTTCCTTTCTCGATGATAAAGTAATGATTATATGTTAGATTATTTCAATAAATCTTTTTTCTTTTCCTAAGTGTGTTTCTTCAATTATTAGATTATTCATCAGTTGATTGAGAGAACCAAAGATATCCAAGGAATCAATATTGAAGACAACAAATTCTGCATTTCTGTTCACTACAGAAATATCCAACCAAAGGTATAACTTTTCCTACATAAACCTTAATTTGCATGTTAAATATTCAATAAATAATATTAACTTTCGAACCCATAATTCTCGTATTAAAATTTTTACATGTTGAAACAAAAAAACAAGTTTAAATACTGAGTACGTCTTAGGTCAAAAGATAATTCTATAATCTTGAGTATCTTTAACGAAATTTCTGATTTTGACATCGTATATTATTTGTTTACTATGAACACTAAATATTTCAGGATGTTAACCTGCTTGGGATTTTAATGTATTTGCCCATCTACGAGGAAGAACAGAAAAGCTTCCGTGTAACAACAGGAAAACAGGTAAAAAAAAAATCCAATGAATTTGTTAAACATTTATGTATGGTATCATGTTTGATCAAACTTTATGCTAAATTAATAAAATATACAAAATATGAGTAATATTTTTTTATGAATAGGTGTATGAGATGATACCAAATATTGTGTGGAACAAAGGTTCTGCATTGGAATATTTTGGATTTGAAAATTCTGATGATGTCTTTCCAATATATATTGGAGATGATCAAAGTGATGAATTATTTAAATTTATATTAAATTACACTTTATATTCTCCATAAAATTATTTAAATTTCTACGTGTTATCTTTTCAGAAATAAAATTACATATTTAAAAATATTGCAGATGTTGAGGAGAAGAGGACAGGGTTTTCCAATAGTTGTTACTGCTACTCCAAAAAACACCAAGGCTTTGTACTCTTTACGTGAACCAAAGGACGTGATGAAATTTTTCTTACGTCTACTGGCTTAATTTGGAGTGGTACTATTTAGTTTAGTGATCAAGAGGACACGATTCAAACAAATTACAATTAGATTTATAAGTCATGTTTAACTGATGCAATATTCATAAGTCGTGATTGATGTCTTATAAGTTTATGTTTTACATATGTACAATTTATAAGTCATATGCACTTTGTTGAATGCTACATCTATATTGCTACTTTTGTGTCTCACTGTTTTTGGATGATATCTCTCCTCTCTTTCCATCTCTTCGATCGATGATTGAACTATGCAAATTAAAAGTATATTTTTTTTGACTAAACAACGGATTAACGATCTATTAAACATTAATCTTTACTCTGATCTTTACTATAAAAACATTATAAATTTGATTGAGAATGCTAGAAAGAATGAATTGGGAAGATGCCCGCTTTTTTGGTTAGGTTGTGCTATTGTTATTTAATACATAACGAATAATTGTATATCGAAAAGTAAAATGGAAGCTAACACAAAGCTATAGATAACAATTTCAAAAAAGGAAAAAAATTGCAACTTCCATACAAAGTCAATTTCTTTAATTTTTCAAAATCTTATTTAAATTTAAAAAACAAAACATAAAAATGTAAATAGATATCTCAACAAAGAAATATCCAACAATTATATGAAATTATTCAACATTTATAGCTATTCAATCCAATAATTGACAATTTGCTCTTTCCACATGTTGTTCTCAAGGTACAACTCATAAAAGCTTACTTTTCCTCCCACTTCAATGGTCAATGCTGTTGTACTTCTAGTACCATAACATCCCTATACATTTACACCAAAAATAAATAAAATCATAAGTCAAGTATTTTTTATGATGATCGTAAATCTACCTTAACATTTAGTTAAAATCAAACAAATAAATAACACTCATAAGTCGAAAGAAAATATGAATTACCAATGGAGTATCTACTTCGACAAATATAGAGCTAAGTCCCAACTCCCACTCTGTAGAACAAATATGAGGCAATTTGCTTTTATCGGCTTTAATGGTATCTCTCATCAAGTTTTCTATCATTTCTTTGACGCAAATTTTTTCGTCATTCGCTTTGTAAACATCCAACATTTCTTTGAAACTCAATTTCAATCTCTGAGCCTGAAATTAACAACCACTTCGAATCACTTGTATATAATTTATGTATATCGACTAGAAGTGGACTTGTAGAAAGCCCATTAGAATTGTTACCTTGGGCCAAGGAGAGTCCAATTTTGCATTGGACAGGACATGTATACCTGGTTGGACTTCTTGTATGGTCATGGGCTCACCTTTGGGCCTATTTGTTACATAAACCATTTTTTTAGTTTCAATATCAGCCAAAATTAAATTAAATCCATTGTATTCATTCCCTTCATTCACTAATTCCTTTGCAAACTCCATTGGGCTTTTCTTGCTCTGCATAAATAATCAAAATTTAAAATTTCTTAATATCATACAATTTGAATCTTGATCTATTGACCATATACTCTATAAGAAACAATGTTTAACACTATTATTCATGATCAGAAATGAATCTAAGATTTAATCGGTATTTGAATTAACTTCTTTTTGACGTCTTTTAACGTTTAAGCACCTTTTTAAAGCCGAAAAGGTCAAAAGTTAACTTATAAACTGCTTTAAAAAGATCAATCCAAACACCCCTTAATCTTGATGAGCTTTATTTCTATAGTCCTAAACTCATAATACCTTGAAAATTAGGGATTCAAAATCTAATATTTCTTGAAAATCTATTACTTTGACACATACTGATGTTTCTCATCAAAATTCAAAAGCTACACCTATTAATTAATTGATTATTTTCTCCTTTTCAATGTTATGATTATAAATTAAAATTATGTCAAATGTAGTCTGATTGAAATTAAAATGTCGCTACCAAAAGAAAGGGACAATTTTTTTCTTTTTAAAACAATGAATGTTTAGTACATATAAATTAAATACAATAATTTAAGCCCAAGATTCTTAACATCACATCATACCTCTACATCTTGTCTTTCTTATTTCAAATCAAAATGAAAGATCAAAGGTCACATTTCGCTTTTTGACCTTTTTAGTTATATATATTGACAATACAAAAAATTCACGTACCTGTAGAAATCGAACAGGTAGATCACCTCTAGTTTTAGCTTGAGGTAGTGTATGAAGTTCCAAAACATTAGTAAGAAAAGCCAATCTACCCTTTGTTGAAGAAGCCAACCAAGTGCCACCACCAACTTCATCTTTACCACCAACAATTTGTCCATCTTCCCACAAATGAACTGCCTTTGTTGGCCTAGAATGATATTCATCTCTATTTAACAATAACACTAATGAATATCTACTGTCTGCTTCCCAAATAAACACTGATATACACATTCTTCTAAATAAAAGTTTCTTGTATAAATAAAATAAAACAAGAACAAGATGAAGATAATGTTAGAAATGACATGGTTTATATAAAAGTCTCAACTCTAATATGTACTAGAAGCTACATAAAAGTAATTTATGGCGGTATTCTTGGCTCCTAGCCAAGTGGATAGATATGTTTTGCGAACGTTAAGGTAGTATCGAAAATACTGATTTCACATGAATTTGATTCTTTAAAATATACGTATTTCTAGATAAGGAGAAATATTGATTAGTAAAATTTTCACATAGAAATATTTGATAACTACTAAGAATAAGGACGGCAAAAATAATTAATTAATTTGATACTATATAGAGAATGAATATTTAAATTTTAATAATTTTAGATTTAAATATATTTAAGTTGTTGAGCAATTTGTTTTTTTTTTTGGGCACCTAGTTTACGTATACCGTTTTTATACCAAAAACAACTGCCAGCTAGTAGTTCCATTAGTACAAGTTTATCCGCTTCTTCTAGTCGAGTGTCTTATCACGTCTTTAACGATGAGATTAATAATTTATATAGAGATAATGTAATAAAATTATTTTTTTATTTATCGTGTTAAATTAAATATGGACAAGTAAAAATATATGAAGGGAGTGAAATTAGTCTCATTCGACCATGAAGTTTATACTCTCTATTTCAATTTATGTGATATTTTTCATTTTTCGAGAGTCAAATAATTTGACTATGAAATCTTTAATTATTTGAAATGGTATTTATATATTTATAAATTACGTAAAAATTATTTGAGTCACAATAATTGATAAATTTGAAATACTTAAAATATACCTAAAAAATTTATATTTTTTTTTTAATTTTGAAATTCAAAAAATACCATATAAACTAGAACGGAGGAACTATCACTTTTTTCAACTCTATAATTAGATGCTTCTCCTAAATGATGAAAAGTAATAGTGCAAATTAATTGGCCCATGTGATAATTGTACTAGTATTAGTATTAATTTCTCACTTAGGCTTCTTTTCAACTAACTTATCAGCTATTAATTAATCTGGCATGAAATTTTTGGAAGTATTGGACTTTTTTATTAAGATTTTTTATAACACTTCTTACGTAATTTTTAAAAATATTTTGCTTCTATCAATAATTACGCAAATATTATATGATGCTAGATTTTTTATGAGAATATATTGCTAGTGTTACTACTTAAAAGTATCACCAAAATGAAATCAATTATATTCTATTATCCATATTAAAATTACACTCGATAATTTCAAAAATGAATAATCTTGAATTTTTAAAAGATCGAAAATTAAAACTTGTTGGATTTGATTATGCACGGGGCCTGTCCATGAATATGTATTAGAAGGCCCATATTAAACACTTGGTTTGGGCTGAGGTGATTTTCAGCCCAATACTAATAAAGAAATTTAATTAGATATATCATATTTAAAAAATATTTATTATTTGTAGCTATATAATTTAACACATTTAGATTGTACGCATAATTTATTTTTAATACATAATATATATATTTTTTTAATTAAAACAAGTCTAATGCATAAAACACTTATAATATATTTATATCATATGCATAATTTATTGGTGCTCCATAATTTCCCCCAATTGTCCATGGAAAAGTAATTGGGAAGGAAGGGACGAGGTAGGAGTTGTTAGTGAGAAAAATATTTCAATACGTACTCGAAAATTATTTTTGATTCCAAGTGAATTAATTGATCTAGCTAGATTATTCAGCAGAAGACTTAAATAATAAGGATAGATTGATGCTTAACTCAAAAGATCACACAATTAAAGTCTTAATAGAGAATCAAAGTAACTCAAAGTTGTTCAATATAATGCTAAAGGAAATAAACTGAAATGTTGTCTATCTGTTATGAAGCCTCTAAAAGTCTAACCCTGAAATAGGTATTGGGACAACTATCAAACTAAAAGAAATAAAAAAGGAATAAGAATAGGTTTCTCTGACTGTAAAGAGGTCTCACCATAACTAAATAAGAATGTTGATTCTTCAATGGTACGCATGTTGAGAATCTTTATAATCTATATTTGCATAATAAAATGATGCATATAAGCATGTAAAATGACCTAAAAAAACTCAAAATATGATACTCGACTTTATAATTAAACTCTGGGACAACTCAATTAATGAAAGTAAGTCATGCAAATATGTTGAAAAGTGCAACTCAAAGTGTAAAAATAATTTTAATATTTAAAGCTTGAAATTTTTTTTGAAGCCACAATCATCATCACTCTGAATTTCGTGATGATACAACATTTTGCGAGTAATTTCAATACTTAAACATATGTGTGTAGTCACGCCAATTAATAATAACTATGAAATTACATAAATAAAGAAAAATATAAAATACAAATAAAAATAAAAATTCAGTTTGAACAGAGACTTGTTAATGGATAAAGTAACGTCAATGGAAAAAACAACGAGAAGAGAAACAGTATCCATAGCCATGGAAACGAAGAGAAGGAAGAAGAAAGGCAGGCCATCTCTATCAGAACTTTCAAATAAGCCTTCTGTTGTTCGTCGTTCTTCTCGCCGGAACCCTAATTTTGAGTCGAAAACTCCAGCACCGGAGTTAGAGGAAGAAGAAGACGAAGATGAAGATGAGAGGAAACAGAAGAAAGTCAAGCTGGTTGTTCCTTTACCTCATCAATCGAATCAAAACCAACATTTAGAGAATCATTCATCTTCTGCTGCTGATTCAGAATCCGAATTAGGCGAGAATCACGAGGCGTCTATTGAGAGGACCACGATCAACTCTGTTGATCATAGATCTGACGACGCTGTTTCTGATCAGGTTTTGTACTTTGAATTTCGGTGGTGATTTTTTGGGGGAGGGGAATTTAATTTTGAATAAATTAAATTCAAATCGAGCTAATTCAATGTATTTCTATTTATGGAAAAAATAGGAAGAAGATGGTTCTTCTTTTTCGTGCCTCGATGTGATCCTATAACCTCTTTTGGGGATTAGGCGCGTGATCTTAACGCCCTTTTTTCAAGATCTGCATGGTTTTTTTTGACTCAGTCTACATTTTTCTTCTATATTTTTACACAAAGAATTGATTTTTCCTTTTTCTTTTTATAAATTAGAATTTGGGTACTTTCTAATTTTGGTTTCTTTCCCCTTTTCATTTTTTTAATACATATAGTTCTTCTTCTTCAACAGCAATTGTTGAGAAAGTTGAAAGATTGATCCTTTTTTCAGTTAGTTTTAGTTGTTAGTGTTTTCTAGTTGTATTTGATGTGTCTTTTTATGGAGACATTTTGCTCCGTTATCAACTTCAAGGAGACCCCTTTACTATAACATTCAGTTTTTATGTATCTTTTAGGTACCCACTTAATTTAAGTTCTATAATAATTGTGCTAAGAAACATACTGTGTTTAAATTTGCAGGAAGAAAAGCTTTTGACAGTGACAGACACTCAGCATGGTTCCAATCTAATCCTTTTTAACATTCTTAGAAATTGACAGAAAAAGGAAAAACAATTGTTGGAAATTTCTAGTAAAAGTTTTTTTTAAAATATAAAGTTTAATTTGGTGATGTTTATTCGCTGATAGAATCTCCATTGGTGTCCGGACCCACAACACCTTTGCCAGACAAAAGTTTGTTGGTGTTCATTCTCGACAGACTTCAAAAGTATGTTTTTTTTTCTTTTTCTCTTTGGATATCCTTCTATTTCTTGTACTTGGGCTGTTTCTTTTGGTTTCATATAGTATACTTAAGCATTATTTTTTTTCAATTATAAAAATGCAGGAAAGACACTTATGGTGTATTTTCTGAGCCCGTTGATCCGAATGAGGTACATTTCTTAAGATGTTGAGTTGTGTTGTATTGTAACTGTATCCTCCGTAGATGTTGAAGTAATTCTCTTGCAGCTACCTGATTATCTTGAGATTATAGAGCATCCGATGGATTTTGGAACCTTAAGGAAGAAACTTGATGGAGGGCTCTACTCAAACCTGGAGGAGTTGGAGGTTAGTTAAGGATTTGCCTAGCTGAACTTTGAAGCACTTTTGCTTGTATTTGAATTTTTTATGAATTCAGTTTGGATGACATCTTTCATTGTTGATTGATTTGAAGCACCTGCAAATTGCAGTTTGTGCTGAGAACAACACCCTTTAGCTTCCTGTTAGTATAATTTGATTCAGTATAAATGGTTGGAGAATTTGTTAAAAACAAAGAAACGTGTAGTAGCTAAAGAAAGATTAAGAATTTTGCATTACGTTTGTCAGTCTGATTTTGCCTGTTTTAGGCATAATATCAGGAGTGTGCAACTTTAGAGAAGAGTGAAAATAGTTGGCATGTTTTACATTTATAATAGGAGAAGATGGAAGGCTAGGTGAGTTTCTCAAAGACACCTCTGAGTACTTCTATTTGAATTTTGATTGTTAAGTCTAGTGTCCAATAGTGTTTTCTTGCAGCAAGTAACTACAATATTAACACCCTTTCAGTTTGTCATGTTGTCCTTTGTAAAAACTGAAGCTCAATGGACTTGTTTCTTTTTCTCTCTCTTTGTTTAGCTTGTCTTCTTTCTTGCTGTAATTAGCCTTTTATATAAAATCTTTTGACTTAATCTTTGGGAGTTCAATTCTTATTGATCTCTTTCATCATTTGAAATTCATCCATTTTCGTGTTTAGACTCGCGAATTGGTTCTCGCTAAAGAAGCCAAAGAGTGTCTAATATTGTTCTTCGAAATGTGGCACTTATTTGCTGGTGAATGGGATACTCTATATTGTCAGTTAACATTCTTCTCCTTACTGGTTCCTTAAGGTGGCCAATTTTTTGATATCACCTTGTGCTAGCATAGGTAAAGAGCTATCTAATGGAATAAAAATAAAAATAATAATAATAAAAAAAAAAAAGTATTTCTAAGATGTAAAAACACACCAGCACATTCTTAATGTTACATGTCAATAAAATTGTCTCCTTATCCCAAAATAAAAAATGAAAAAGAGAATATTATAATGAAGCCAAAAGAAGATGGTATATACACAAGTTTCGACATTGGAAATTTTGAGGATTTTCAAGATATGTTGTTGTACAAGTAATTTCACTGGATAAAGTAAAGTTTGTTGAATTTAAACAGAGATCTTTGCATATTCTTGCTTTTATATTCATTTGTGATGCGTCTCTCTCAGATATATAATTTGGGTGTGATTTTGGTCAGTAGGAGGGAATTCTGTTCATGCTCCTACCTCTCAAAGGTAGTTATTAGAGTATAAACAATCAAATATAATGTTTATATCACTGACAAAATTCTGATTAACGCAGGCTGATGTTTTCTTGATATGTTCTAATGCAATGCAGTATAATGCTGCAGATACAGTTTACTATCGGCAGGTTTGGTTAGCATCTCCTTGCTTCTTTTCTTCTTTTCTCATAGTTTCTGATTTATCGTTATACTTCCTACTGTAGGCACGATCCATTCAAGATCTGGCGAGAAGAGATTTTGAAAACTTGAGGCATGAAGGAGAGGATGGTGCACCACAACCTAAGGTAGTTCGTAGAGGCCGTCCTCCAAGCAAAAACCTGAAAAAATCTGTTGAAAATTTACCAGTAGATTGTGTTATCCCCGAGCATTCTTTAGGTATTACTCCTGCTAGTGGAGATGACAAAGCTGTTGGATCTAATTCTTATAATCTAAGAAGGGGGCCTATGCTTTCTACCACTGATGCATCTTTTGCCCATCGCTCGCGTAATGGTGAAAGTTATTCTGAATGGTTAACTGATTGGAACAATGAGTTTCCAGGTGTGAACCTAACACCATGTTCAATCCTTTTCAATTCTTTTAGATGAAAACTACTAATTATCTTGTTGCTTACAGCTAATATCTTGAGGGCTGACATGAAGTATGGAAAGAAACACTTTTCTATTGATGAGAACAGGCGTGACACATACCAACAGTTCCATCACTCGGCTTCTTGTAGGGAGCCATTTGTCTTGTGGAATACTGATGGTAATATGAAGCAGTTAATGGCTGTATGTACTAAGAGCTTTCGCTACTACTTTTCTATTTTTTATGTTTCCTTGGCAGTCAAAGAGTATTGAAATACTTGGCTCTGTTTAAATTACACATCTCTATTTGTTAAAACTTATATTTTAGGAATATTTAAATGAGAACCAACCTATGAATCACTTTTCTTAAAATTAAGAAAAACGTGTCATTAGCCTTTGCTTTAGCGAGTCTAAAAATGCCATCTGATTCTATTACAGGTAGGTGTTCACGTGGAGCAGCATGCTTTTGCGAGAAGCCTGGCTAGATTTGCTGCAAATCTTGGGCCTGTTGTTTGGAAAGTGGCTTCTAAGAAGTTAGAATTTTTTTTGCCTCCTGGAGTAAAGTTTGGTAATGGATGGGTGGGAGAAGATGTAGGACCAATAGAGCCGTCAGCTTGTCCATCTAAGATCCAGAAGTCATTAGATAGCTCGACAGCTGATCTCCACTCTAGTAGGCCTGTAACACCAACACTTCCTGGATTAAGTTCTGCTGTAATGTGCAAACCTTCTGCTGAAATTGTTGAAGCTGTCAAGAGATTGAATAGTCAAAATGAGCTAACCAAACAGGGTTCTGGTGATGGGGGCTTTTTGTGGGTAAATCCTGCATCTACCTCCCCGGCCCAACAGAGAGCTCTCCTTCAGCCAAGAAACGGTTTCAATGGAATTTTTGGGCATGAGTCGTCACCCCAAGTGGAGTTGTCTAAGTTTTCTGCATCTAAAGGACATTCAGTCCTACAAGAGGTATCTAGGCCTAATCAAGTACTTGGGATGCTTCCTGGAAGAGAAAATCCATTTCATCCTGCACTTTCAAATCAAGTTGCTTCAGCAGAAAATAAGTTGTTAGAAAGCTGGGCAACATTGTGTTCTGGAAATGCATTACCACAAGGTAAACATCCCAACTTTTGTACAGAACAGAATGTGAGGCTTCTCGATGAATCATGGGTTGCGTCTTTGGTTCAGGAGAGGAGCAGAATGTCGGTTCCACCTGACCTGAATGTACAAGTCCAGACACCAGGCTCCCCTAGTGCTAGTATACAGATTGGATCGTTACAACAACCAGATTTAGCATTACAACTCTAATTTTTATCAAGCCCTGTTGTTCGCGAATGACATATAAAACAGGTTTCTATGATTGACAGTGACCTAAAATTCAGGTCTTCATTGTATTAGGAACTTGAGGAGAAAAGTTTGTATAGATTATGCTTTTCAATTTTTCAGAGTAAAGCTTGTTATCCAGCTGCAAAATATATTCTGCAATTTGTGACAACAATTAACTTCTTTTCATCAAGGCAGGCCTTGTTCACATGAAATTTGTTCCTAAAGGAAAAGGGGAACCTGTCCATTTTTCTGTTTTCAATTCTTGAATCATGTTATTACAATCATCTAGCAATTGCATTTCAAAATTGTCATTCACTCCGTTTTAAATTGAGTAACCTGTTTTAATACACGTAATTTAAAAAAGTAAAGAAAACTTTTAAATCTTTATGTTCTAAAATTAAAGATCTTTGAATGTACCACAAAGTTATTTTTTTTTAAAAATGAACTAACAAAATAAATTGAAACAGAAGGAATCTATTTCATTCCATAACTGCCTAAATTTTGCGATTTTTTAATTTAAGATTTGCTCTAATTAAATTTTCATAGTTTCTATCCTATGTTTAGACGTTCAAATTATTATTATTCCAAATCAAGATTTGCAATAAATAATCTAAAATTACTTCTAATAGTAGCCTTTCAAAAATATTTTCCTATCTCGACCCTATTCCTCTTACAAAATTTACCCGCAAAATATTCATTAACTAAAATAAACAAATTTTATAAGCTAGACGAAACAAGTTATTACCATAATTAAATGAGTTAATGCTTCTACTTCCAATTAAAGACACCTTAAACAAAATTTAATGAACTTATTATTCAAATATGTATAATTTGAGAAAACTCTAATACTAATAAATTGCATGAAACTTTTCTTACGCGTAAGATACGTAATCACATCACTAGAATCTATTATTATACGCAATCTTATTTTACATAATTGTCTTTTTAAATTGCATGCCTAACAAAAACTTAGTGCACTGAACTATCATTTAGAATTCTTAAATTAAGCAAAACTTTTCCGCCTAATAATAAAAAGCCAAATCTCCTCCTTTCTTCTTCAATTGAAATTACACCATTTTCTTTCTACTTAATACAAATACTCTGTCTTCTAATAAGTCGCCATTTCTTCCGATTCCTAAACTCCTCGATCTTCGTTTAATTATCATGGCCGGAAAAATATTTCGTTACAACTATTTCTACATGTTTAATCTGTTCATCTTCTTTCTTATTCTTTATCACCATTTTCTTCAAAGTGATTTCTCTGTTCTGTTTTCCGATCAATTTTATCCGACCACTATAACTTCCTCCATAGCCAATTTAGTTCTTCGGGAAAATTTTCCCTCTTCGTCGTTTCCTATTCCGGCTGTTTACATTCTCATGCCTGATTGGGAAATCTACGTCATCGTCTCACCTGATTACTCCCCAGTGAGAACCCATCTTCCCGATTCTAGTTTTTACTGTGTTTTTGATACCGGAGAGGAAACTCTGGCGGTTCTCGCAGCAGAGCTTCCATTTCCGGCAAGGTCGGTGTTTAAGTGCAATTTCCCAATAAAGGCTCGTCGGAGTTTGCCTTTTAAGCAACCCATGTTGAAGGGTTCTTCTGTTAATGGTTTTTACCGGAGTGCACCTTCGCCGGAGCTGTTACGGTGGACTTTTCTCGTCTATGATTCTCTCACAACTGACGACGACGTCGTTCTATTCGTTAAAGGGTTGAACAAACGCCGAGGCATTAACAGAGAACCCACGGAATTCACCTGTATATTCGGCGACGCCGTGAGAACCGCCGTGACAAGCTCAATACAAGAAGTTTTCCGGTGCAAACTGCCGGATTATTTCGCCGGGAAAGAGCCAATCAGAGTTTCAATTGAGATTGTGGGGCCCACGCCGGTAGTGGTCCCTACCATAGCCTATTATATGCCGCCACGTAAAATTTCCATTTCTAGCCGACAAAAAGCTAAGCTTTGTGCTTGTACAATGGTGTACAATGTGGCTAAATTCTTAAGAGAATGGATTTTGTATCATTCAAGAATTGGAGTTGAAAAATTCATACTATATGATAATGGAAGTGATGATGATTTATCCACAATTGTTGATGAGCTAGTTGAAGAAGGCTATGATGTAAAAACTCATTTGTGGCTATGGCCAAAAACTCAAGAAGGTGGTTTTTCCCATAGTGTTATTTTTGCAAAGGATTCATGTTCATGGATGATATACATTGATATTGATGAATTTATATATTCTCCATCATGGTCTAATTTAACTCAACCATCACCATCACTATTACCTTCTATGTTATCAAAAATAGAAGAAGAGAACAATGTTGCACAAATTATCATCCCTTGTTATGAATTCGGACCGTCGAATCAAAAGGAACATCCAACACCAGGAGTGATACAAGGATACAATTGTAGAATGAAAATCCAGAATCGTCACAAGTCTATAGTATTACTGTCTGCTGTTGATGATTCTTTGCTCAATGTGATACATCATTTTAAATTGAAGATAGGGTACAATGTGAAGAAACTAAAAGTTGTTGAAATGGTTGTTAATCATTATAAGTTTCAAGCTTGGCCTGAATTTAGGGCTAAGTTTAGGAGGAGGGTGTCAACTTATGTTGTCGATTGGACTAAACCATCGAACCTTGGTTCGAATGATCGAACTCCGGGATTAGGGTTTAGTCCTGTTGAGCCTATAGGTTGGAAGAGCAAGTTCTGTGAGGTATACGATAATCGTTTAAAAGATCTGACATGGAGATGGTTCATAGTCTAGTCCCTTAACGTATTTTAGACCCTAGTAAAAATATCTTTTTGTTGTTCATTTGATTCTTTTAGTATAAGTTGATGCCTCTTATTCTTCTCAATAGAAATTTACAAGATTAATGTCACAATATTTTTTTTATTAATTAAGTGTTATCATTTTATTTTAATTCTTTTGAGTGGTATAATTAACTAGTGTAAGCCACTCCTATTATAGTAGACATACTAATTAATCCTATGTTTAAACTTTAAACTATAGTGATTCCCATTATTCAATTGGCTCTTTATTACTACTACTTAGTTAGATCCTATAGTTAATTAATTTGGTGTGATAAATAATTAAATATTAAGTAACATAAAACATGGAAAAGTCTTCTTCAACGTAATGACAAATTCAACTTAATCCTTTGTTTTTACCTTATTACTTTAACTAAAGAATATTATTGTATCCATTATGATTCAAAATTTTACTACAAAATATATACTTACAAAGAAGAAATAATGCATATATATTTTTACTATAAAATTCTAAATCCGCCTTCAATATAATACATGCATCATCTTAACACTCAATAAACGAAAGAGGAATATACAAAGAATAATCATAATTTGATAACGAGTAACTCAAGATAATTACTTTTAAAAATTACAACAGATAATTTGATACGGAGGAAGCATTTGATCCACTATGTGATGATGCTAAGAATATAATTTTGTAAAAGAAAGAAGTCAAGAACAACACCATGCAATATGGGAGGGTACTTCAATTGTACATAAAGTTACAAATTCCTACAAACTTTATGCTAACTTGTAGGAGTAAATTTTAGACTTTTTAGCATTTCTTTTTTCTACCTAGTTCACTTCACTCTCTAAAAAGTGGATATTATCCTTTGATTGCACAAAAAGTTTGGTCTCCTCATGTCCACTTTTGTGTTTTCAATTTAGTGGATCCACTAAATTATCATTTTTTAAAATTTTATTTGAATAAGAGTGTATTAAAAATGTTATCTTTTTTGGTTGAATATTTTAATGTCATCAATCACCTCACAATTTATTTTATTTTCTTAAGAAACGTCTTAGATAGTTAAATCTTGCTACAACTTAAGAAATATTTCAAGCACAAGTTAATTATAAATTTATCTGAAGACTTCATCTCGAAAAAAAATAAAAAATACAAGAAAAACCCAATTACATTACACCTAGTATGCTATTATTTTGTTGTATTGTTTACACCAAATCAAGCAAATTTAACCCAAAACATTAATTTGATTGAAGTGAATAATATCAATATAAACAAAAACAAAAAAAAATTAAAAGATTTTTTTTCTTAGCATTGAGCCATGGTTTGATTTGTCAACTCTCCTACATGGGCCTCTTTAGTGCTGCAGACCAATATCTAAAGGCCCAATTAGCTCACTCCTTTGCATATAAAGACCCAAAGATCAAGACCAAATTAGATTTGGGCCTACTTCAACAATATGGGCCAGCTTCTCCACCTCTAAAACAATAATATGGGCCGACGCGTACACATATTCGATTTTGAGATCATCATTTAAGCCACACCCTTAAGGCTCGTTTAGTTGACAAACAAGTTATCTCGAAATTAATTATCTCGAGTTAGTTATTTTAGTATTGTAATTCCACCTTTAGCTTGAGATAAAAGTAATGCTATAATCTCAAAATACTTCTAAAATTATTTTGGGGATTAGTTATCTCATATCCCTCATACCAAACGAACCTTTAATACGTAAAAGTTACAAGTTTCACCTCAAAAAATAGACACATGTATTAAATAATGATATCCAAATATGATACTCTGCGAGATTCTTACGGCCCCCTTTTCTTTTCTTTCGGCTTTTATGGATAATCATTTCACTATATATTTAATGTTATTAAGTTTGATGGTTGAAAGTTGAAACTTATGTTTAATTTATGACGATTTCACTCTCTGATCCAATCATTATGTGAAATTGTGATCATTTCTTATAATTCTATTTATTTCACCATTTAATAAAAGTATTTTATTCAATTCATCTTTTATATCAATATTTAAAAAAAAAAAAAATTTGAATTTTTTAAAGGAAACATATTAAAGTTTCCTTGAATAAATTATAAGTGTGGGTCCCATATCCACCTAAATACTAGGGACCCGAAATTCCATGCAGAATCCATAACGGCGCTAACGCGTTTCTAGATCATAATCATATTTATATATTTATTATTATTATTATTCTAAATTATTTAAAAATATATATTTATTCAAAAATTATTTTTTAAATATGATAAATAATTAAAATGGAGAATCGAAAAATCCTTTGTCGCAACTTTTGTCGGTAACTGAACCAAAAAAGGACCAAAAAGGAGGGTAAATCTGTAATTTCACATTGATTCTCCTCACCCAAACGTTTAAATGCTTTGCCATTGAGAGCGACCTGCAGCTACAATCAAAGAGTGAGCTTTAATGCCACAATTTTCCATCTTTTGCTTTAATTTAATTTTTTTTTCCACTTTAAATTCATACCCAAAAAACCTCACTTAAAAAAAGATTATTTTTTGAATTTTTTTTTTGGATGGGTGGGTGGTAAATTAGGGGCACCGCTAAAGCTGGCGTTGAATGAGGAGCTGTAAGAAGATTTTTCTGAATTTTGGAATTTTTTTACTTTATTTATCCATAGGATTCTTGAATATGACAGATATTTAGGACCCATTTTTGGTTTAATGTTGTTTTTTAGCTTGGTTTAATTTTGGTAATTTATTTAAATTAGGATAGTTAAAAAGTTAAGATTTTTCCATTTTCTCCCGTGTTTTGAACTGACTTTCTAGTCATAGAAGATGCTACAAAATATTTAGGACCCATTTTTGGTTCATATGTAATTGTTAATAATATTTTTATTTTTTTTACTTTATTTATAATTGGTTGGTTGTCTTTATTGTAATTGCAGATCTATGAATGTGAAAGCTTCAATCTTTTTTCTCCAATAATATTTTTTTTCTTCATAGAATAATAATTAGATTTCGAGTTTTCCAGAGGGGGAAAAGGAATCAACCCTTTTTGTTCTTCTTTCTGCTGAGCTCTAAAATTATTTTCCTTTTTTTTTGTTGGTTCTTTTAGCTGTTGTGTTCATTCTGAAGCTTCTATACTGTAATTCTAGTAGAAACTTGAGGTGGGGTTTTGTGGTTTTTGAAAAATCTGCATTTGTTTGTGAAGTAAAGATTGGCCAAAAAAGCCTATGAAGAAAAAAATGGGTTGCTTTTCTTGCATGAACATTAGTAGGAAAGATGTAAGAGATTTTGATGAAGATATGGCTTCAAGATCCATCAAATCTTCAGGTTTGCTTCTTAAATTTTCCTCTGTAGTTGTCTACTTTAGATAAAAGATTCAATTTTTAGCGTTTGATACAATGTAGGAACTACTGTCACAGTACAATTTCTACTTATCTTTACTCCCTTTGTTACAATTTGTTTGTCTGTCTTTGTGGAGTTTATGGAAGTAAAGGATACCTTTGAATCTTGTAGTTTTAAATATATCAGGTTGAAAGTTAGAATTAAAGAATTTGACAAAAAAAAGTGATGTCATTCTTTTTGAAATGGACTAAAAAGAGAACTTTGACAGACAAATTGAAACTGGGAGAGTATTTTTTTTGGCTATCAGACAATGTAGTGCGTGTATGTTAAAATCTGTTCCTCGTCTGGTGATTCCAGCACTGTAAGGGTTATTAGATACTTCATGTTGTTCTAATGTCTGATATTTGAGTTATGTTTGGGAGATGTGGAGTTTGATCATGTGATGTTTTACTTGGTTTTGTTGAATTGTGGGTTTTGTTTATGTTTAGGGAAAGGTAGAAAAGGAGGGAAGGGTGGGGAAAGTAACAATCAGAAGGTCAATGTCGCACGCAGTTTCACTTTCAAAGAACTTGCCTTAGCTACCCAGAATTTCAGAGAAGCTAATCTTATTGGTGAAGGCGGTTTTGGAAGTGTGTACAAGGGTCGCCTTGAATCAGGCTTGGCAAGTTTTCTACTTCTGCAAGCACTCTTGCTTTTGATTTTCGTATATCTTGCTAACTTTCTATTCCCTGAAAAGGTTTAATGTTTGTCACTCTAACCCGTCTGAAAGAAACAGGGGAGAAGAATGTTTTGCATAGATGGAAATTTGAATGAGATGCCCTAAGAAGATGAAAAATTTCTATGATGTGCTGCATTTGATGACCGTTCATTGTTCCTCTTGTTTTTTGATATTGTGAACAGATTGTTGCAATCAAACAACTTAATCTTGATGGCCTTCAAGGAAACCAGGAATTCATTGTGGAGGTTCTCATGTTGAGTTTACTACATCACAAAAATCTTGTCAACTTGATCGGATACTGCACTGATGGAGATCAAAGGCTCTTGGTTTATGAGTTCATGCCAATGGGTAGCCTGGAGAATCATCTTTTTGGTAATTTAATTTCTTTCGACGAGTAATATTGCTGTTTGATTTCACTTCTTCTTTTACTTGAGTTTTGTTAGTCACATTGTTTTTCTCCCACTTGCTTCAAAGATGTTGAATCATGAATCTTTACATTAGCTTTTGCTTTCACAACATGTCAAACGGTAAATTGAGGTTACCAGTCTTATAGCTTCGAGATTGCTCTCATTGGTAACTGCAGTGGAAGGTGCTAGACAAGCTCATGTCCTACTGTGTGCTTGTATTAGTCTTTTGTTATGAATATCAGCAAATTTACATGTACTGCTATTTTCCTTATATAATCAAATAGTATTTTCTTCTATTTTCTTTTGGAGTTGTCTTGCTTGATAGTGCTATACTTTGATCAGTATGTTACTTATTGTAGATTTGGAACCAGGAAGGAAGCCACTGAGTTGGAGCACAAGACTTAAAATTGCTTCCGGTGCAGCTCATGGACTTGAATATCTCCATTGTGAAGCAAATCCACCTGTCATTTACCGTGATTTAAAATCTTCAAACATATTGTTGGACAATGATTTCAACCCAAAACTGTCAGATTTTGGACTTGCAAAGTTGGGTCCTGTTGGCGAAAACACCCATGTTTCGACGCGAGTGATGGGAACCTATGGATACTGTGCTCCTGAATATGCCATGAGTGGAAAATTGACTCTGAAATCTGACATCTATAGTTTAGGGGTTGTGCTGTTGGAGCTAATAACAGGGAGAAGGGCTTATGACAACTCTAGAAAGCCAGGAGAACAAAACCTTGTTGTTTGGGTGAGTTTATATTATCTGGTGTGCTTGCATACTAATTTCCGTCTACTCATAGTTCCAGCTCAAATATTTTGCACTATGTTTTTCATCAATAGATCACCTTAATTGCTTGTTTATTGCCGTTTTTCATGTATTTGAACTAAGCTGTTGCATATTTTACAAAACAATCTTGTTAATTCTCTTCCAAAATTTACATGTTAATCTTGTCAGTAGATTGGATCACAACCTGATTCCATTTGCCGCTTTTGGTACTTTGATTCTTGTATTTTTTTGGTTATAGTTACTATGCAGATTACTTTGTAAGGCTTTCTATAGTATTTTGCCATGGCTTCTTCAATGATGTTATTTCCTTTTCCGAACTGCTTTTATCTGTGTTTTATCGAGCTGAGGTTCTATAAGAAACCTCTTTACCTCCGGGGTAGGCGTAAGGTGGTTGTTGGAGTTTTGGGCAATTTCAGAATTTAAGCAAAGTAGGCTGCTTAAAGATTTTAGCCATCATCTCAGCTGAAATAAGTTCATTGACAAAACTTTAGATCTTACTAGATTCCAAGAGTTATGACAGTTTTTAAGATACTTCATCTTGGATCCCCCCCCCCCCCCCCCCCCTTTTTTTTTGAGCTTGCAGCCAATTTCACATTGCTGACCCAAAATTAAAAGATATTTTTAGGACTCTTGATCTGAGAAATTCTTTGCTTGGTTGCAGTCTCGTCCCTTCCTAAAGGACCAGAGGAAGTTTGTTCAGATGGTCGATCCTTTGTTGAATGGTCAGTTCTCTGTGCGTTCTTTGCGCCATGCAGTAGCAATTGTTGCAATGTGTATCCAGGAGCAAGCCAATTTTCGCCCCATCATCAGTGATATTGTTGTCGCACTTGACTATCTTGTATCACAAGCAGAAAGCTCTGATTCACAAGGAGGTGGTTCACAATCTGGAAAGCAAGCACATCATCGCGAGGAGAATTAAACGTCAGTTCAAGAAAACAAACTTTTGAAATATATCTGCTCTGTGTTAAAGCTTGTTCACATCAAATTGCTAAAGTCCATAATGAGAAACGGTGACAATGTAAAGAAAGTGGAGTTGCATCTTTGTTTGGATGTCATATTAGAGGATAGGCAAAGAGAAAAAAGGATAACAGTCCATTCTTTTGGCTTCATGGAGTATTAAGGTACAAAGACATCTCACATGCAATGCGCTTCTGCTGATTATGATAAACTGTAAAGAAGTTGCACAAAAATGTTTACAAGATACTGCTGTTGGGATTTTGTTCCAAGCTAAAGTTAGTTAAATATATATCTGACCCTTTCAGTGTGTTGGATTCGCCAAAGGTAGGTTGATGAAGATAAGTTAGAAACATTCTTTTACGCGTCTCTTGTCTACATATTTTCTTTTTTCTCCTGTTTGGTTGGTGTGGATCGAGGAAGTTCCTGTTTCTTCTGATCGTTGTTTATTATAAGAACTTTGAAGTTGACTTGTGAATATCTATATGAAGATATCTGCCTTCAGGATGATCATTTCAATATGTAATTTATATGCCTTGAAATACAAAGCTGTTTTTATCCTGCAGATATCATCTTCTTAGAGCAAGAAAGCTGTTCAACAACATTCTATGAGTTGCTCTCCTAGTTCTTTGTCTACCTTTTGTTGGAATTATCCTGTTCTGTTTTACTCTTGAAGTCAGGGAAATATTGTTCTACTGTCTAGTGTTTGTGTCAGCTTGCACGCACCTCGACTAACTTTATGAGGCATCTGCTACATTTTGCTCTAGTACCTTCAACTGCTTGTGTTTGCAAATTATGGACTTCTATGAACAGATGCAAGCTGTAGTGGGCTATTTCATTTCTCACTTGACTTTTATGACTATACAAACATTTTGGTATTTCAGATGATGTTTCCTTGAGTCAATGGAGCAAGAAAAATGCAGACATGTCTTGTTCCTTTGATCAAGAATAAATTTTCCACATTATTTTGATATTCTAAAACACAATTTTATGGTCATGTCAATCTTGACTCAAGAGAAAATGATGTAGAAAACTTATGCAACTGTTAAGTGATTGCATTGAAATATACATGCCGTGGGAGTTGGTTAAAATGATATTACGCGAGGTTCAGAATCAATCTTGAAATGAATTATAAATAAGGAAATGCTAGAACTTTTCAGGTCAAGTATCTAGTCACAAATCGTATAGTATTTCATGAAATGATGTCCTATAGAATTAAAGTAGAGGAAAATCTAATCGATAGAGACTTTAGATATGAAAAATGTATCTAGTCATATATCTCAAAATCTCACTTCTTTGAAGATCAAGGAAAAGATTGTATTCTTTTTCTTCGATATCTCTTTTAGATTTTCAAAGACATAAAGTGAAAAATTACTATATTATAAAATCTTATATTGACTGTAAGTCTGCAACTAGTGTTTTAGAATGGAATAAATTTGAAACCAATGAATAATATCGATGACAATTTGTATGAGATGCCATGAAAAAACGTTAAAAGTTGGATCTTGATTTTGGTGTTCATATTGAAATCTCGATTAATTTAAAATTGCTTTGCATAAGAATTCTATTACAACTAACAATAGGAAGTTACATGCAATTTTATGGAGTGGAGTTTGAAAAAGATAAGAGCGCAAGTAAACTTAATATCTTGAAGATAAAAAAAATTATTTTCGATAGACTCTTGACTCAGAAAAAACCAATTGAAAATAATTCGGAAAAGAAATAACGATAGTGCAGGAGTATGGCAAAAATACTATAGAAAGAATGACAAAACATGTTGAGCAGTAACTAGAACAAAATAATACGATAAATACAGTAAAAAAACAACTAGAAACCACATCAGTAACTCTACGACTACGGGTAAACACTATGACGCTCTAGTACTCTTAGGGGTCGTTTGGTTTGAATATAAGTTATAATGAGATAAATTATGATAGGATAAGTTATGTTGGGATTAGTAATGATGGGATAAGTTATGTTGAGATTATTTTTTATTGAGTGTTTGGTTTGTTG
>JBCEWC010004008.1:0-28479 GCA_038996855.1 Solanum aculeatissimum | reverse complement strand
TCCAGAAAGCAATACCATCCTCTGCCGGCTAACCGATCTAGCATCTGGTCCATGAAGGGCATGGGGAAGTGGTCTTTTAATGTCCACTTGTTCAGTTTTCGGTAATTCATACACACCCTCCATCCCGTTACAGGTTGTGATGGGACTAATTCATTCTTGTCGTTAGCTACGATCGTTATTCTCCCTTTTTTAGGTACACATTGGATTGGGCTAACCCACTGGCTATCTGAAATTGGGTAGATCACCCCAGCATCCTACTACTTTATGATTTCTTTCTTCATGACCTCTTGCATGGGTGGGTTTAACCTGCGTTGATGCTCGATGCTGGGGATGCAGTTATCTTCCAATTTTATTTTGTGAGTGCATATGCCAGGTGGAATTCCCATGATATCAGCTATAGTCCATGCGATCGCTTTTTTGAACCTTTGTAGCACCTCTAACAGTGCTGCCATTTGTGCATCCTTCAAATCTGCAGCCACAATCACTGGTAAAGTATCGTTAGTGCCAAGAAAAACATACCTGAGATGGTGTGCGAGCTCCACAGCGGGGGGCTCTTCAACTGAAGGTTTTTCAGGTGGCGACGGTCTATTTTGCTAATCAAGGTCTAATTTTCTTGGCACGTAGGGTCTAGTACCCCTACCTTGTAGTGCTTTCATTGCAGTCTTATAGTCATTTATGCTGTCATCGGAGAAGTTCATAATGACAGCGGCTAACTCATCAACATTTAACTCCTCTTCAATCAGACTCTCGGAGAAGTATGTGTCCTCAACATCTATGATAGACATTACTGACATTTCTTTGGGCCTCTTCATAGATGCACACACATTGAATTTGACTTCTTCAGTATTCAATCAGAACGTTAACTCTCATTCTTGTTCCACATCCACCAATGCTCTACCAGTAGCCAAGAATGGTCTCCCAAGGATGATGGGAACTTCAAAGTCGACTTGGCAGTCAAGGATAACAAAGCCTGTCAAAAAAATAAACCTGCCTACCTTCACCAGCACGTCACACAAGATTCCCACTGGCCTCTTGACGGATCTGTCTGCCATCAGCAAATGCATTGTAGTGGGTGTAGGGGTTCCTAAGCCAAACTATCGATACACTACTAGTGGCATAAGATTTATGCTTGCTCCCAGGTCGCAAAGGGCTCGTGCAAAATTCAACGAGCCTATGGTGCAGGGAATGGTGAAAGCCCCGGGATCCTCCTTTTTCTTAACCAAAGATCTTGTAGCGATGGCGCTACAGTGGTGGAGGGTTCCGGCTGACTCGGATGTGATGGTTCTCTTCTTGGTCACCAGGTTTTTCATAAATTTAGCATATCCTGGCATCTGCTCTAGTGCCTCCACCAATGGTATGTTAATAGATAGTTCTTTTAGCATTTCTAAGAACTTCTGGATCTTTCCATTGTCTTGCTTCTTCTTCAGCCTTTGTGGGAATGGTGGTGGTGGCTTAGGGATCGATGGCAAGGGTGGTGGTTCTGGTGTGTCCCTGTTAGCTGATTTACTACACATTTCAGAGTCTTTTGTATTTACCTCTGCGTCCTTCACTACTTCCTCAGATTGTTGCTCTTGAATATTTGGGTTGACACTCGTCCCCTGAACTTCTTCATCTCTGAACATTACCGGTTCCGGAAGTATCAATCCACTCCTAGTGGTGACAGCCATACAGTGCCCATCATTCTTTGGGTTTTGAATGGTGTTGCTAGGAAGGGCCCCAATCTTTCTTTGATTAAGTATAGCAGATAACTGACCTATTTGGTGCTCCAGCTGCTTTATGGAAGTGGAATGAGAGTCTACCAGTTGGCGAATATTTGACATTTCTTCACGCATATCTCGCACTTCACACTCGGTAGCTTCCACCTTTTCCAGTACCTTCGCCATCATTTCTTCTAGTTTCGTAGCTCTACTGCCCACATTTGGGCATTCTCGGTTCATCGGAGGGACATATAGGACAGGTGTATCATTTCTGAAATTGTCCATGTTCTGCCAATTTCCATTATCTCTCACCACAGGTCGATCATAATAATTGTCTTGTCCATAGTTCCGACCTTGGTTTCCAGCGTTGAATGGCCAGAAACCCCCCTGGTTTTTCAGCAAATTAGCCTCCTCGCTGAACTCATACCCTGTATCATCATACCTGGGTGTTGAGTCTACAGCTTTGACCTTTTCCATACCTCCACCTAGCAACTTCTTTGTCAATAAGTTGATCTGGGTCCACATATGAGCCATGTCTTGATCACGTTCTTCTTCTTTCTTACGCTGCTCAGTGCTCATCCCCACAAAGAATCCAGAGCAATCGCCATCTCTAGTGTACCAGGCTATGCTATTCTTTGCTGCTTGATCTAAGATTCCGACAATGTTGGGAAATGTTCTGGCCATGTAGGAACCTCCACAAGCAGCATCTACGATGGGTTTTGTCACAAAAGTGCATGACTGGTAGAAAACTTCCTTGAGATGTTCATCCGTGAGATTATGGTTTGGGCACTGTTTAATCTTTTATCTGAATCGTTCCAAAGTCTCGTATAGCACTTCAATTGGCAACTGTCGATGGACACCTATCTTGTCTTTCAGCTTAAATTTTGCAGAAGCTAGGAAGAACCTTTCTAAGAATGCTTCTTTAAGCTCCCCCCATGTGTGAATGGAGTCATATTGAAGTTCGTTTAGCCATTTGGTTGCTTCCCTAATCAGAGATAACAGGAAGAGCCGGAGTTTGATTGCTTGCTGAGACACCGCTGGGATTTTAGACGACTGACAAGTAGAGACAAAATTCATGAGATGCTGGTTGGCATCTTCATGAGGTTGTCCAGAAAACAAACCCTTCAGTGACAACATCTGCAACATAGTGCTGGTGATTGTGAACTTTACCCCCACTGGCAATGGTGGTAAAATAATAGCTCCAGTAACGCCGACACCGTCTTCCTCGTCATACCTTGCTCTTAATTGCTGATGAGCAAGTGGTGGAATAGGAGGCAGTGGTCTATCTCCAATATGATGTGGAGAAGGGACCGTCTGTGGGACTCTCTCAGCGTTCAGGTCATGAAGACCAAGTCCATCATGGCCCCTATTCTCAATATTCAGGGCCAAATCTTGCTGTCTTTGCACATCTCGCTCCTGTGCATTCATCCTTCTAATCGATATTTGCACCTCTGGGTCGTAGGCAAGTAGAGGTTCACTTTTACTACGGGTAGCTAGCATACAATGCCTGTCTCCTGCAGCACTAGCAAACAAAATAAAAACAAAGTAAAATCAGGAAATTAAAAATTACGCTAAAACAAGCACGAATAGTCTATATTTTCGTCGTATTCCCCGGCAGCGGCGCCAAAATTTGATACACCCAAACTCACACCTCAATTGAGATGCAAAGCGGTCGTTGACAAAATATAGAACCCAACTAGAGTTGGGGTCAATCCCACAGGGAATGCGTGAATATACACCTAAAAGCACTTCATTTTAAATGCAATTGTTATTTTCAGAGTAATAATACAAAATGAAAATGGGGATTGTTTGTAACCAAATTTAAACTAAATAACCACTGCGGTCTACGAATTACTATTTATTATGTCTACTGGGTTACAATCAATGGTTTACTAGACTAGGTTCATGGTTTCTATGACACCGATTCTAATACGCAAACATTAAGGCTTCCATGGTAATGATCTAACATATAGAGTAAGTAATTATGAGTTAACACCTAATTCACCTTTCAGTCCTTCTTAGGTGCATGTCATCCCTCACCTTCCGGTCTCAGGATGTGTTACTTGTGGCACTTACTTTTCACTTCAGTATACTCTCACCTTCCGGTCTCAAGTACTTAGACTAGGTTAAAAACCCCGAATTCTGCCCCAAGACTCTTTTCCTAATCACTACTCCCCTCTCGGGTAAGCAATGAATACAGGTTTACCTAAACGCATCGACTCATCTATGTTTTAATTCAATTGAAGATATCTTGTGGTGTATATTCTGATCACTACTAACATTACCTCTAAATTTGCCTATTTGTTTTGATAATCATAGTCCCCATAACCCTAGTTACGGGTTTATCCTAGCATGATTGTCAAACCAAAATTGAAATAAGATGGAGAAGACATGATTTACACTTACAGTTGGGCAAATCAAGAGAATCACAAATTGTAACCGTAAATCAATGAACCAATTGTAGCAAAAAGTTGCAAAAGTAATAGCTCAAGTCACAAGCTTCTTGTTCGTTACCTAGCAGCCTTTATAATAATGAAAATGACCTAATACAATTGTATTTATATGATTTAAAATAAATCCTAGACAAAATAGGAAAATCGGACTTCGGCACGCGAAAACGACAATTAAACAGACCGTCTGTCATGTAACGGTCCGTGTCACCAACCGTCTGGGCACACTTAGACTTCTGGGCTTCAGTCGTCCAGCCTTCAGCTCACTGTGATGTTTAACGAGCACACGGAACGGACCGTGTGACGTCACACGGCCCGTCAACTGGTCCGTCTGGATTGCCTTCACTTATTTCTCACTGGTGCATCCCGGCCAAGGTTCTGTGATGTTTAACGATGCTTGAGATGGACCGTTTATCCTTAAACGGCCCGTCACACCGTCCGTCTACCTTCACTTGGCCTCAATTTCTTCAGACTTTGCTGACCTTCTGTCATCTTTAACGAGCAGGTACACGACCCGTTAGCATGTTCATGGGCCGTCATTCCATCCGTGTTCAGATACTTGTATCATTTTCGCTCAGTCTTCTTCAACTGCTCTCTGTCAATTTCCACGGTCCATTACACAGCCCGTTAACATGCACACGGGTCGTTTCTCCTCTCGTGAATTTAAACTTTGCCCATCTTTGCTACCTTTCCACACTGGCCCTCTGTCACCTTTCACGGTCAGTCCCACGGCCCGTTAAAGGGTACACGGTCTGTGAGCCTGACCGTTTGGGGCACAATTTGCTTTATTTTGTTCTTTTTCGTGCCTAGCCTGATCTTCCTGCAAAATAAACTATACAAACATTAAACGCAACAATTTGCTTGAGAATTCGCAACGATTTCAACTAGAAAAGTGTTAAATGATGAGCATTTTCGCGATTCATCAATGATGCATGCAAAGTGACGGAGTTTCACCCGAAAAGTGGTCTCCCCATGCTAATATAGAGGGTTATGTTGGATTTCATGTATTAGCTTACATGGTCTTATATGTCTATTATGGTCCATTCCCACATGGTTTATGATTCTATAATATGGTTTCATCACATGTCTTCTCTTTATGTATTACTCTTACTCATATTGAATGATATTCCTTGTGCATGCTTAAACTTACGTTTATCTTACTTTTATCATCCCATGCATCTGAGTCTTTACTTATGAATGAAGGCATTACAATTTCATTTTTGCATTTGCATATAACATACTTAGTATATTCCAAAAGTACTAATACATATTTTGGCTACATGATTTAACCATGTAGGGACAGGTGCTCCTCCCTTGGCTCGTGGCTTGTTCTCCTACATTCAAGACTAATGTTATTGTGGTGATCCCTTAGTTCGGGACTATACTAATTTTTATTGTTGCTATGTATTTCATACATCGATGTATATGTTGGCCTTTTGAGGCGTTTTCACATTCTATGTTGTTAATGTTTGGAATCTTTTCTATTTGATGGAAACTGACCGATACTAATTCCATCCATCCATGGTCTAGTTGGTGTGTTTTATGGACAATATGTATATTTTCCTTTTTATGTTGATGCATTGTCATACTTTTATCCCATAGACCCTTCCTCGCTCAATTCTACAAATTTTTTATGCCTATGAATTATTGGTATATTAAGATGGCTTGGATGTGGTGCCTTCGGGTGTCTCATTCGCCATGTTACAATTAGACCCTAGATCAAGTCATTACAAATTTGATATCAGAGCATAAGGTTTTAAAATGTTCCCCAGATTTCCATACATACCATATCGAGCAGAGTCTCATTCAAGTTTTTAAAGCGCGTCACTATCTTGAGTGAGAAGCTATTAGACAGTTTAGGAAAGTCTTCGCTTCTTTCTTATTCATCTCGTGCCTTTAGAGTTTTCTAAGGTTCTCCTATAACTAACGATTATCTCTTTGATATTTCTAGATTATGCCGCTAATAAGAGCTCCACAATAAAGAGGCACACCCGAGCAACAAGCCCATCCACTATAACAAGATGATGGAGTATCTCACGCAGAGTTTAGAGATGCCTTCACCATGCTAGACCAAGCATTGGCTAATCAACCAAATAGGGATATTTCCTTCCTCCCCAAGTGCCTACTCCAGCCACACGGGTTAGATATTTTATGAGGATGATCCCTCCAAGTTCCATGGTTCTAAGACGGAGGAATACCCCGTTGACTTCATTGATGAGACTTACTAGATAGTCGCTGTCATGGGAGTTCCTTCGGAGGAAAAGGCTGAGTTAGTGACCTACCAACTAAAGGGAGTAGCCAAGATATGGTATGTGCAATGGGCGGAAGAGAGGGTCCAAGGAGTAGGTCTGATGGAATGGGAAGAGTTTAAGTGTGCCTTTCTAGATCAGTTCTTTCCAATAGAGTTGTGAGAGGCCAAGGTCAAAGAATTTATTAACCTCAAACAAAGGCACATGAGTGTGAGGGTGTATGCCCTCAAATTCACTAAGCTCTCCAAATATGCCTCTTTCATGGTTGTGGATCCAAGGGCCCGTATGATTAAATTCATCTCTGGTGTGTCGAACGTGGTGACCAAGGAGTGTAGGATAGTTATGCTAGTGAAGGAGATGGACATCTCCCGATTGATGACCTATGCTGAGCAAATCAAGGAGGAGCAGTTAAGAGAAAGAGCTAGGGAGTCCAAGAGTACAGGGGTTGATGGTGGGGGATATTCTCACCAAAGGAGTAGAGGTGATGAGTTCCAAAGTGGCCAAGGGCAAGGTGGACAAGGGTCCACCAACACTCCTTTCCTCGGTCCACTAAAGACAAGGGAGTAGTTCCAAAGCCATCAAACCCTAAATTTCCCCAAGTGTGGAAGACACCGCAAGGGAGAGTGTTTGGCTGGTTTGAAAGGATGCTTTAAATGTGGGAAGCCCAAACATCATACAAGGGATTGTAGGAGTGGTAGTACAAGGCTCCAAGTCCAAGGTGGGAAAGTTCAAGGTGCCCCAAGGACCAACCATTTCTATACTCTCCATGGCCGACATGAAGTTGAAGAGGCCTGGATATTGTCACCAGTATGTTGAAAGTTTACAATTTTTATGCATATGCATTATTAGACCTAGGGGATAATTTGTCATTTGTAACTCCTTTTCTTGAAAATAGATTCCATGCATATCTCGAAGTCCTTCACGAGCCTTATGAAGTGCGTACCCCTGTAGGATAGTCCTTTGTTGCACAAAGAGTTTATAGAAATTTTCGTATTTCCATTTTGCATAAAGTTATCCCTTATAACCCAGTAGAACTTTTAATGGTTGACTTTGATGTAATACTTGGGATGAATTGGTTGCATGCCTCCTATGCCTCCATCTATTGTAGAACTCGTAGAGTCAAGTTCCAATTCTCAAATAAGTTTATTCTTGAGTGGGAGGGTAGCAATTCTTCATGTAGAGGTCCTAAAAGCCCAAAAAATGATCTTAAAGGGGTACATATATCATCTGGTAAGGGTCAAAGATATCACTTGTAAAGTTTCTTCTTTTAAGTCGGTTCCCATTGTCAATAAATTTCCCGATGTCTTTTTGAATAAGTTATTAGGTGTTTATCTCAAAAGGAAAATAAACTTTGGCGTAGACCTCTACCCGACACTCAACATATCTCAATACCTCCTTATAAAATGGCTCCGCAGATTTGAAATAATTAAAGAAATAATTGAAGGATTTATTGGAGAGATTTTATTAGACCTAATAGATCTCCATGGGGTGCTCCAATTTATTTTGTAAGAAAGAAAGATGGGTCACTCCATATGTGTATAGACTAATAATAACTCAACAAGTCCAGTATTAAGAATAAATATCCACTCCTAAGAATAGATGACTTGTTTGACCAATTTCTAGGGGATACATATTTTTCTAAGGTTGATTTGAGGTCCAAATATCACCAAGTTAGGGTGAGAGAGAGTGGCATTCCTAAGACGACATTTTGGACTAGGACGATCACTTTGAGTTTGTAGTGATGTCTTTTGGTCTCACTAATGCACCGACTATATTCATAGACCTTATGAATAGGGTATTCGAGCCCTACCTTGACATGTTCATAATGGTTTTCATTGATGATATCCTAATCTACTGCTGGAGTGAGGAAAAACATATGGGACACTTGAGGGTGGTGTTCTAAACCTTGAGGGAGAAAAGGTTTTTTGAAAAATTTAACAAGTGTGAGTATTGGCTAAGTGAGGTTGCCTACCTCGGGCATGTGGTATCACAGGATGGTATTAAGGTTGACCCTAAGAAGATGGAAGCAGTGAGAAATTGGTCGAGACCATTGACTCATACGGACATTAGGAGTTTTTTGGGCCTAGTCGGGTACTATAGAAGGTTTGTAGAAGGTTTCTCTTCCATTTTGTCCTCATTGACCAAGTTGACCCAAAAGAAAGCAAAGTTTATGTGGACAGATGAGTGTGAGAAAAGTTTTCAAACTTTGAAGGATCGACGAACTTTGGCTTAAATCTTGACCTTGCCAAAGGGAAATGATGGGTTTGTAGTGTATTGTGATGCTTCAAGAATTGTTGGGCTGTGAGTTGATGCAACATGATAAGGTGATTTCCTATGCCATAAGGCAATTGAAGGTGCATGAGGAGAACAACCTAACTCATGATCTTGAGCTTGCGGTCGTAGTGTTTGCTTTAAAATATGGTGACGTTACTTATATGGGGTTCATGTAGATGTCTTCACCGATTATAAAAGCCTTCAACATGTGTTCACATAAAAGGATCTCAATTTAAGGCAATGGAGATGGTTAGATCTTCTAAAAACCTATGACATGAGTGTGAAGTAACACCCGGGCAAACCCAATGTGGTAACCAATGCTTTTAATAGAGTCTCCATGAGTAGTGTGTCTCACATAGAAGATAATGGAAAAAAAGAGTTGCTCAAAAAAGTCCATAGGTTGGCTAGGTTAGGAATAAAGTTGAATAAGTCTAAAAGTGGTGGTGTGATGGTGATTCATGGGTCCGAGTCTTCTTTGATTGAGGATGTTAAGTCTAAGAAAGCTCTTGATCCTGCCTTAGTAGAATTGAAAGCCCTAGTGAAGGAAGGAAAGATAAGAGTTTTTTCACAAGGAGGGATGGTAAACTTCGATATTAAAGGAGGTTTATGTGCCAATTGATAGCGAATTAAAGAAGTTGATATTGCAAGAAGCTCACATCTCTTTCTATTCTATTCATCTCGGTACTACAAAGATTTATAAACACTTGAGGGAGATCTATTGGTGGAATAGAATGAAGAGGGACATTACCAAATGTCTTTCCAAGTGTGCCAATTGCCAACAACCAAAATTGAACATCAAAGGTCGGATGAATTAACTCAAGATATTGATATTCCTACTTGGAAGTTGGAAGATGTCAATATGGACTTTGTAGTGGGATTGCCTAAGACCAAGAAACATTTTGATTCCATATGACTGATAGTGGATCGGATGGAAAAGTGGGCTCACTTCTTACAAGTTAGAATGATATTTAGTGTCGAAGACTATGCTCACTTATATATCTGAGAATTACTGAGGTTGCATGGGGTTCCATTATCCAACATATTGGATTGTGATGTCCAATTTACCTCTAATTTTTGGAAATCTTTTCAAAGGGGTCTTGGTACTAGTGTAAAATTGAGTACCACTTTCCATCCCCAAATCTACGGGCAAGCCGAGAGGACTATTCAAATATTGGAAGACATATTGAGAGCTTGTGCGTTGGAGTTCAAGGGAAGTTAGGATGAACATTTTCCTCTTATTGAATTTGCCTGCAATAATAGTTTCCATGCAAACATTGAGATGACACCATTTAAGGCATTGTATGGTAGATAGTGTAGATCACCTATTGGGTGGTTTGCAGTTAGTGAAATGGCATTTCTAGGACTGGACTTAGTCATGAATACTATGGAGAAAATACAGCTTATAAGAGAAAAGTTGCAAATGGCTCAAAGTCGGCAAAAGTCCTACTCTGATGTTAGAAGGAGGGATCTTGAGTTCTAAATTGGTGATTGAGTTATTTGAAGGTGTCTCCTATGAAAGGTGTGATCTGGGTTTGGTAAAAAGGGAAAGTTAAGCCCTATGTATTTAGGGCCTTACAAGGTGGTGAAAAGAGTGGGCAAGGTGTCTTAAGAGTTGGACCTATGTACCAAAATGCATTTGATCCTTATGGTTTTTCATGTGTCGATGTTGAGAAAGTTCATAGGTGATCCAAGCTCCGTAGTTCCTTTGAAGGATGTGAACATTAAAGAGAACTTGAGTTATGAAGAAGTACCGGTTGAGATTTTAAATTAGAAAGTGAAAAGGCTAAGGAACACGGAGGTTGCATCAGTTAAAGTGTTTTGGAGAAATCATCAAGTTGAGGGTGCTACGTGGGAAGTGGAAGCGGATATGATGAAGTGTTACTCGTACCTATTCCACTCTACTCAAGCCTAAAGTATTAAGTTAATTCTTGCCTAAAACCTTCAATTCCTTGCATTTTAGTTTTGCATGATGCATACACTCATTTCTACCTTTATAGACTATTTTGAGACATATGTTATGTATGGATTTTGAAAATTTCATGAAAAGGTGTTTAAATTGCATTTTTGCATGCATGCTGGGTTGTTTGCTGATGTTTAACTTCTTAGAACTTACCTTTAAGTACATTCAGGGATGAATGTTCCCAAGGGGGAGATATTGTAACGACCCTCAATTTAGGAGCCTAGAAAGAGCAGAAAAGGTTGGACAGAAAGTGCTTAGGGCCAATCCATGAAGCCCAATTCATAACCTATGGTTTATACCACGAGTCGTAGGCCAGGCTCATGGACAAGGACTTCAGGAAAGGGAAAAAATTTCTAAGTGTTGGATTACTCACAAAGCCATTGACAATTTGTAGGACAGTTCACGACTTGTAGAAAGAGTCGTAGGTGAGTGTGCCAAACATGAAGAAAATTTGGAGTTTCTGGAAGGAGGACCACGATTAACAGTACGACCCATAGATCTATGCACAACCCTTAATATACCTTCGTAGAAAGGGATCCAAAAAAGTGATATTTTGCTAAGTGTGGAAGGATTACACAAGGCCATCCATGACCCGTGGATTGAAGAATAACTGGTGGATAGGGGTTTCGTGGTTAGGGTTTGATAATTATTTTCTGAAGATTGGAAAAGAATAACAGGATGACATGAACCACGGTTCATGGTTCCATCCACAACCCCTAATTGGGCTCTCATGGATTGGATTTGATAGTTTTATAAAGGATAATTTTATCCTTTCCACCAATCCTAAAACAAAACCATGCCATTTTTGGGAATTCTAGGGCCCTAAATCAGACCTTAAGACCTGGTTATGCATTCCCAAACTCCATTCTCCCACTTTAAATATCACTAAGGCATCTTCCTCTTCAAAGCATAAGCTAAGGAGGCTAGGGTTTCAAGGAGACTTTCTGTAACTGCAAATTCCTACTTCCTAGGCTTCACCAAAAGTATGTGAGTTGATTTATGGGCCTCCTTTCACCCACAAAGTCCTACATAATTATTTTTACTTTTTTTTAAGTTCCTTCAACAATACTATTCATGCTAATGATGATTTCAAGATGTTTTATGTTACTACATATTTTTGATATTACCATATGATGTCCTACTAAGTATTTATATATATTTCAAGTTGATAATGATGACCCCAATGATGTGAGTTTGAATGATGAAGTGTGAGTTGTTTTATATGTTTTGAATAAGTATATTTTCATATGATCATGCATGAACCATATGTTTTATGATTGTTTCATCTTATGATTAAGTCCACTAAGTTTTAAGTCAAGTTTTGGATGTCTTATGATAAAGATTAGGGCACAAAGAAAAGATTTTAAAGTTATAATTTGTCAAAGATATAAGCATGTTGACAATGCCTTAAAAGATGTGTAAGAAGGTCCCTAAAATGAAAAAACAATACTCACTTGATGGTTCCTTAAGTTTAAGATACTCTTAAGATTGCTACTTATAATTCTAAGTGTCATAAATTGACTAAGTATGCGTTTTAAAGATTCCATGGGATGACTTAGCACCGAATGACACATCAGGGTGGGGTTTAGTAAAGGAAACTTAGAAGCAACCCTTTGTCCCATTAACTATTTTTCACCACAGGAGCCCTTGTAGGCTAGGCTAGTGGATCCGCGTATACCATTTATGATATATGATGATGCATGCAAAGTGACCAAGTTTCACCCAGCAAGTGGTCTCCCCGTGCAACATAGGGGTTATGTTGGATTCCATATAGTAGCTCACATGGTCTTACATATCGATTACGGTTCATTCCCTCAAGGTTTAAGATTCTATGATATAGTTCCATCACATGCGTTCTCTTTATGCATTACTTTTACTCATATTGAACGATATTCCTTCTGCATGCTTAAGCTTACATTTATGTTACCTTTATCGTCCTATGCATCTGAGTCTTTACTTATGAATGATGGTATTACAATTTCATTTTTGCATTTGTATCTCGCATACTTGGTACATTCCACAAGTACTAACACATACTTTGCATGTATGATTTAACCATGTAGAGACAGGTACTCATCCTCCGGCTCGTGGCTAGTTCTCCGACGTTCAAGATTAGTGTTATTGTGGTGGGCCCTTAGTTCAAGACTCTACCAATTTTCATTCTTGCTATGTATTTCAAAAATAGATGTTTATGTTGGCCTTTTGAGACTTTCACGTTCTATGTTATTATTGTTTGGAGTCTTTTCTATTTGATGGAAATCGACCGATACTAGTTCTGTTCATTCATGACCTATTTGGTGTGTACTTTGGACAATATGTATGCTTTCCTTTTAATGTTGCTTCATTTTCATAATGTTGTCCCTTAGAACCTTCCCCGCTTAATTTTGTAAATTTTTTTATGACTATTATGCCTATGAATTCTTGGCATATTAAGATGACTTGGGTGAGGTGCCTCCGAGTGTCTCATTCGTCATGTGACGGCTAGGCCCTAGATCAGGTCATTACAAGTTGAGAGTTTGAGACAGGATAGGATGTCAGTCATCGAGTATGAGATTCATTTTTGCCAGCTAGCTAGACATGCTACAACTATCATCCCTGATGAGACAAAGAGGGTTCGTAGATTCGTGAAAGGGCTGACTTATTCTGTCAAGTGAGCAGTGCTTTAGGTGTCTAGAGAGAAAGCTTCCTTCTGGTCTGTGTGAGCATCTCTTAGGAGGTGGAGTTGATGGAGAGGGAGTAGTTCGGGGACCCTAAATTTCTCTGGCAGGATCTTAGGCAAATATATTGGACTTAACAAGAGACTTGGTTAGAAATGGGAAATTATAATGCCATCCTTGATCCTGATAGTAGAATAGAGGGCAAGCAAGTTAAAGAAGAAAAAATTGAGTATTTTAATGAATTTCTAACTAACACTAATATGACTGGGATGACATCAATAGGTAAAAGTTCACTTGGACAAATAATCATGTTTCTAGCAAGATTAATCGAGCTCCAATCAATGGGGAGTGGGTGCTATTATTTGCACAGTTAAAAGTACATGTTATGGACCCAAAGTTGTCACATCCTGGGAGGGTACTCTTGGTGTGGCCGATACTCAGAGACTATTGCTAGCCCCCAAGTGAACCACTCGACTTCATCACATCATTCAATCACAATCTAATAGTGGAAGACATCAATAACAAAGAATACTCAATGAAATAAAATGATAGTATGAAAATCAAGGCCAAAGGCCAAACAATCTATCCATCAACTAAGTAAGACTAGAGTGAAAGAAACTAGTCAAACATAACATCCAATCATAACTCGACAATCTAGTCTATGAAGCCTCTATACATCTGACTAAGTGATATAAATGACAGGTCCATAAATACCTAAAAAAAAAAGTCTAAACTCAAAGCTAAAAGATAAAACATGTCGTAGGGGAGAACTCACCAATCAGCTGAATGTAATAGGTCCTCAATGATACACTTGTTGATGACTGCTAGTACCTGTCACTGCATCATGAAATGATGCAGGCCCAAATGGGCGCCAGTACGTGGAATACATCGTTGAGTCGGTGATGATACAACGAAGCAATATCGTTGCCACATCCATCCAATACCTTGTCATGATAAGGGACATCCCATCAGTGGATCTACAATAATAACATCAAGTCCTCTTTTCAGGACAATAAGAAATCATCCATATTTTGATTAGCCTTACATAACTGGAAATTTGGATTTTGGAACTGCTTCAAAGAACTCTCAAGTTTATGCTTCAAACCCTAGCCTTTTTCTCCCTTGAAACCTCGTTCTACATTTGAAGGATGAGATTTAGCGTAAAAAGAATCAACTAATATGTTTAGGCTTTATTTGGGTATAAAAACCTCAAGTCTAGGCTTTAAAAGGGTGGGAAAAGACCAAAATAACTCTTTAGAAAAAGCTGTCAAAAGTCATCCACGGGCCCATTTACGGCCCGTGGAAACTTCCACGATTCGTGGGACACTTCCATAAAATTTTGGGCACATTTTTGAGGTTACTGGAACATTCCAAGAGACCAATCCATGACCCGTAGAATACTTTATGACCCTTAGATGGATTAGTAAAGTCTGGGGCTAAAAATTGATTTTCTGGATCCACGAGACCTAACTTTACGGGTCGTACATCAATTCACGACCCTTATGTGGTTTCGTGGAACTACTCTACTCTAATAGTATTCAGTAAAATAGCCATAACTTTTGACTCCAAACTCCAAATGATGTGAAACTAGTTGTGTTGGAAAGCTAATTCAAAGAGCTTTCATTTGGTAGGTCATGTGACATCTAATTCTTTGTGTGTTAAGAGTTATAATCATTTAAAGTTGATATTTGTATAATTTATTGATCTTTGTATAATTTATCTCTATAAACTCAATTTATAGGAAGGTTTTGAACTCGACCAAGTGCTAGAAGTCTCTAATGACCCTAATACACTTCTCATGTATAAGAATGAGGCTTGAAACATGGGTAAATATAAGATAGAGTTATGGGTTGTCACAATATTTTCCCCTTGGGATCATTTGTCCTCAAATGATGAGCAACTTAAGACCCATCAAGCAGAAACACCATCAAAAGCTCAAATGTTCAGATACTCGCATACTCATTCTCCAGAATCAACTTCAACTCAGGATTTAGAATTGAAAGACCATTTCCAACATCGTCATTAGGAATGAATACAATTAAAGACATACATACTCATATAATCATAGATTCAAAAAGGGCATCAACTCACAGATAAAAACTCAACAATGGAAAAATAACTTAGAGAATAGAAATGAATCATTACCATCTTTTGGAGGCACGAACAGGTGAGGGTATCTAAACTTAATATCCTTTTTAGTTTCCCATATAGCCTCTTCAACAGATTGACTTCTCCACAATACTTTTACTGATGCAACCTCTTTAGTTCTCAACTTGCAAACTTGATGATCCAGGATTTGGATTGGGATCTCTTCATAACTCAAAATATCTTTCGCTACAATGCTTTCAATAGGCACAACCAAGTATGGATCTACCAAATACTTCTTAAGCATAGAAATGTAAAAAATCGAATGGATGGCTGCCAACTCTTGTGGTAGCTCCAACTTATAAGCTACATTTCCCACTCTCTTCACAATTTTGTAAGGAAGAATGTATTGAGGACTCAACCTTCCCTTATTCCCAAACCTCATTACACATTTCATGGGTGACACTTTCAAGTATACCTAATTATTCACTTCGAACTCTAGGTCATTTCTCTTAATATCAGTGTAGGACTTCTGGCGACTCTGGGCAGTTCTCAATCTCTCTTGGATGATCTTTACTTTCTTCATAGCTTGGTGTACCAAGTATGGTCCAATCAATCCTGCTTCACCTAAACCATCTAATCAGTGATATACATCTCCTCCCAAAGAAAGCCTCATATGGAGCCATCTGAATACTCGAATGGAAGTTGTTATTGTAGGCAAACTCAATTAGAGGTAAATGATCGTCCCAATTACCCTTGAAGTCAATGGCACAGTCTCTCAACATATTCTCCAGGGTCTGAATTATGCATTCTGCCTGGCCATCAGTCTGAGGGTGAAATGCGGTGCTAAGATTCACCTTCGAACCAAAGCCTTTCTGGAAAGATCTAAAAAATTATGTAGTAAATTGAGCTCCTCTATCTGAGATAATAGACAAAGAAACTCCATGCAGTCTAACAATCTCTCTTATGTATAGCCGGGCATAATCCTCGGTTGTGTCAATTATTTTTACTGCTAAAAAATGTGCAAATTTAGTCATCCTGTCAACTATCATCCAAATTGAACCATGATGCCTGCGAGACCTCGGTAAGCCTATAACAAAGTCCATATTGTTCATCTTCCATTTCCATTCTGGAATCTCAAAATTCTGAGCTATTCCACATGACCTTTGATGCTCAATTTTAACTTGTTGGCAATTTGGGCACTTAGAAACAAGCTCCACAATACCCCTCTTCATCCCACTCCACCAATAAACCTCTTTCAAGTCGTGGTACATCTTAGTTGACCCTGGGTGGATGGAATACCTAAAGTTGTGGGTTTCTTCCATGATCATTTCTTGAATACCATCAACATCTGAAATACATAGTCTGCCTTGATATCTCAATACTCAATCTCTCCCTTTGCCGAAAGCTATCACTTTTTTTTATGCACATCTGCCTTCAATTATAGAAAGATGAGGTCTTGATCTTGCTTTTCCTTTACCTCTATTACAAGAGACGATGCAGACCCATTTTGAACATCAACTCCACCTTCGTTATACTCCTCAAGTTTGACTTCCAATCGGATCAATGTATGCACTTCTTTTGCCAACTCTTTCTTCCCTTCCTCAACATGGGTCGTACTGCCCATTGACTACCTGCTAAGAGCATCAACAACAACGTTAGCTTTACCTAGGTGGTAGAGGATGCTCATGTCGTAGGTTGAGCTCTTTCTGGCTGAATACATATTGTAGACTCCTGTGATTAGTAAACACATCTACGTGCACCCCGTAAAAGTAGTGGCGCCAAATCTTAAGTGCAAATACCACTGCAATCAACTCAAGATCATGAGTTGGATAATTCCTCTCATGGACCTTGAGCTTTCTGGAAGCATAAGCGACAACCTTCCTATTCTGAATCAATACACTCTCCAATCCCACTCTTGAAGCGTCATAATAAATCATGAATTTGTCGGTCCCTTTAGGCAAGGTCAATACTGGGGCAGTAGGTAGCCTTATTTTTAACTCTTAGAAACCCTTCTCACATTCATCAAACAACTGAAACTTGACCTTCTTCTAAGTCAGTCTAGTCAATGGTGCGGATATGAAATAAAATCCCTTAACAAATCTACGATAGTAGCCTGCTATACCCAAAAAGCTCCTTATTTTTGTGGGAAAGATTGGTCTAGGCCAATTCTTGACCACCTCAATCTTTTGAGTATCTACTCATATGTCGTTGCCTGAAACTATATGGCCCAAAAATGCCATAGATTTAAGCCAAAACTCACACTTTGAAAACTTTGCATATAACTCATTATCCTTGAGCGTCTGCAAAATGATCCTAAAGTGATTAGCATGCTCGTCCTTATATCTGGAATACACCAAGATATCATCAATAAACACGATCATGAACATGTTAAGATACTGTCTAAACACTGTTCATCAAGTCCATGAAAGCGGAAGGAGCATTGGTCAGTCCAAAGGATGTTACTAGAAACTCAAAGTGACCATATCAGGTTTGAAAAGCCATCTTTAAGATATCACATTCTCTCACTTTCAACTGGTGATAGCCTAATCGGAGGTCTATCTTGGAGAAAACAGTGGCACTCTGAAGTTGGTCAAACAAGTCATCAATTCTAGGAAAGGGATATTTGTTCTTAATGGTCACCTTATTCAACTGGCGATAGTTTATACACATCCTGAGGGTACCATCCTTCTTTCGAACAAATAAGACAGAAGCGCTCCACGGAGAGACACTCAACCTAATGAAGCCCTTATCTAAGAGATCTTTCAACTGCTCCTTCAGTTCTTTCAACTCGGCTGGAGCCATTCTATATGGAGGGATAGATATAGGATGAGTATTGGGGAGAACATCAATCCCAAAGTTGATCTCCCTATCAGGAGGGACTCTTGGTAAATCATCAGGAAGACATCAGGAAACTCATTAACAACTAAAACTGACTCAAAAGGTGGATACTCTACATCATCAGCCTTAACTCACACGAGGTGATAGATACACCCTTTAGAAATTAGCTTTTTGTCCTTAAGGTAGGAAATAAACTTACCCTAGGCACTGCAGAACTACCCTTTCATTCTATAACAGGCTCATTTAGAATTAGAACTTGACCATCCGAGTTCTACAGTTTACAGAGGCATAACAGGCATAAAGCCAATCCATACCAAAGATCACATCGAAGTCAACCATCTCTAACTCAATCAGATCAACAAGAGTATCTCTATGATAAACGGACGCTACACAATCTCTATAAACCCTTTCTGCTATGATAGACTCGCCAGTAGGAGTAGTAATACTGAAGGGCTCAAGAAGACATTCAGAAAGGATCTCAAACTTACTAGCCACATATGGAGTCATAAATGATAAAGTGGAACCTGTGTCAAACAAGACATATACATCATAGGAAAAGACTTGAAGCATACCCGTAACAATATCTAGTGCAACTTTCTGATCCTTTCGATTGCCCATCGCATATAGACAGTTTGTACCCCGCCCGTATTAGTAGTGGCACCTCTCTGGTTACCACTGGCCTATGGTGCTACCGAAGACTGAGCTCTATTACCTCCCTCATTCCACCTTCTCATTAGGCACTCATTCTGGAAATGACCACTCTGTCCACACTTGAAGCAAACATTTGTGCCCTCTCGATACTCACCTAGGTAGAGTCTGCCATACTTTCCACATAGTGGTTTCCCGCTCGAATCTTGAGCCACACTAGCTTGGGATTGAGAACCCTAAGCTCCGGAATTCTGATAGCCCTGTGACTTCTGATCATACTTGTTAGTCGGAGCTGGTGCACTTGCTAAGGATGGTGCATAGTTTAAAGACCTCTTCTAAAAATAGGACTTGTCCCCCTTACCTTGCTTCTGCTGGCTTGGCACATGCCCTGCTGATTTAGCATTCTTGCTCAAATATTCCTCCCTATCTCTCCTCTTATCCTCCTCAAGTTGTTTCGTATAGACCATAACTATGGAGATGTCCATGCCCGGAATCAGCAATATCGCTTTGCACTCCTTTTTCACATACTTGCCCAAGCCAGATATGAACTTCCTCATTCTAAATCTCATATCAGGGACCATCTCTGGAGCATACCTAGTTGTATGAATTTGAGGCTATATTCTGGGCATGACCATGATTTATTCAAGCAGGAGAAGGAAATTAAGTTACAACCAGAGAAATGTGATAACATTGCTGAAAGTGTATTACAACAAAAATCTAGAATGATTTGGCTAAAACTAGAAGATGATAATAACTCTTATTTTGCTAGCGTGAAGTCTAGAATAACCCAAAACAATATTAGAAGTCTTACTACATCTACTAGTATTATCTTACTTGGACAAAAAGAGATCACAAATAAGATAGTCAGTTTCTATAGAGGGTCGTTAATAATTGCAGTTGCACAACTACCTGCCATAAACTCAAATATAATGAAAAATAAGCCTATTTTGGGTAGACATTATCAATTGAAACTCATTGAACCTATTACTAAAGAGGAATTACTTAATGCTCTTCAAGGAATAGAAGACTCAAAAGCACCAGGTTATGATGGTTACAATACCTATTTCCTTAAGAAAGCATGGAGAGTCATAGGAGAAGAGGTTGTTAATGCAATCTTGGAATACTTCTCAATAGGAAAAATGCTTAAGACCATTAACTATACGACTATTACCTTGATCCCTAAAGTCAAGAATCCAACTAAGATCACTGAACACATGCCAATATCATGATGCACTATGTTATATAAACTCATTTTAAAGGTTCTAACTAATAGGATGTGAGTTGTCATGGATGGAATAATCCATGTTAGCTAATATACTTTTGTTCTAGGAAGAATAATTACTAATAACATTATCATGAGCTATGAACATATCAAGTGGTATAGAAGGAAGCATATTTCCCCTCGATGCATATTAGAGATAGACATGAAGACAACTAATTACAAATCTCTTGAATGACCTTTTCTTGGCCAGGTTCTAAAATTTATGAATTTTTCATCCTTTTTTGTGAATTAGATTATGACATGTGTTACTATAATATCCTATTTTATTCTGATTAATGGTATGCCAACTGCTCTATTCAATGTAAAAAAAGTCTTAGACAATATGATTCATTATCCCTTTACCTCTTTATGCTAGCTATGAAGTATTTGATAAGACAATTACAAATATTGAATAACCAGCCAGACTTTAATTTTCACTCTGAGTGTGCAAAGTTGTTCATCACACATCTCTAATTTGTTGATGACTTATCACTTTTTAATAGAAGTGATCTAACATCTATCCTCATGTTCTATGAGTGTTTCAATGTCTTCTTTAAAGCATATGGTCTAGTAGCGAATAATGAGAAGAGTTTTATCGGTGGATGAACATGAAGTAACTTAGAGAGATTGAGGTTCGTCAAAGGTATTCTTTCTTTTAAATATTTTTGCATACCTCTCACGTCAAAAAAGATCACCATCATCCAATATAAATCTCTCTTAGATAAAATATTGGATAAGATTAAATCCTGGACTTCTAGATTTTTATCTTATACGGGTCAAGTACAGTCGATCAAAATCATCCTTTTTTTTTTTCAAATTTTCTAGTCGCAAGTTCTCATCCTTTCAAAAAAAATTGATTCAAGTGGCAAAGTCACTGTGTAAAAGATGTTGTGGTTCGGTGGAGTTGACAATACAAAAATAACATTGATTGCATGGGAGAAATTATGTGCTCCAAAAACGGATGGGGAATTGGGATTCCTAGACATTATTGACTGGAATAGAGCTACAATTTGTAAATATTTTTGGAGCCTCTATTTGAAGAAAGATAAATTATGAATTCATGCATACTATAAAAAATAGGTCCTATCTGGCATATAGATGATTCCAAGCATCTTGGATGGTAAAGAAAAATCTTAAAGTTAAGGACACCTTTGAAGCTATTGGGTACAACGACAAGGATGTGATTGCTATCAACAAGTTCAATACAAAACTCAATCATTTCATATTGAGAGGGACTTATAATAATATAGATTGGAGAAGGCCCATATGTAACAATCATGGTGCCCCAAAATGAAATTATATATTGTTTTTAGCTACTTGGCAAAGATTGTTGACTTGAGATAGGCTAGCCAAATGAAAGACTATTCCTGATATCTTGTGCGTGTTATGTACCAGTGTAGATGAATTGTTGGATCACATCTTTTTTCAATGCCATTACTCAGCTGCAATATGGGATAAGGAGCTAACATGGTTGAGCATTCAGAGATGACCATTGATTTGGAAGGATGATGGACAATTGACTATGCAAAAGGCAAATCAACACAAATGAGATTATACATACTTAGTCTAGCATTGTCTGTATTCAATATGGCAAGAGAGGAATACTAGGATCTTTCAGATGAAACAAAAAAAATTCAGTGTACTCTTTCGAACAATTATCCAAGCTATCCACTGTAAAGTTGCTGGTTGTTTCCACTTGAGATCAAGGCTAGAAACACTTAATTATTAACTTTAGGAAATCATTTTTAATTAGTAACATATTGTAATTGTGAGACTTTGATGAGTATTACTAAGGTTGTCCAATATTACTCTTTCTATGTTTTTAACTCCCACTTTGATAATAAAATAAATTAGTTAGCCCAAAAAAAATCATGATAATTAATAACTTAAAATATTTATAAATCATTTTAACATTTGATTGATTCTTCAAAATCTATTCATGTAACATGAATAGAGACCAAAAAATAATACATATTGGGCCAGCATTGGCATGGACTCCAATGTCAAGTTATTATATATAAATTATAAATGTAATTAGGGGTGTGCATCGATCAATTCGGTTCAATTTTATGTATTATCGGTTCGATTTATCAGTTTTTGATTTTTAAATATGCTAAACCAATAAGATATTTTTTATCGATTTTTGATTTATCGATTTTTGGTCTTTAACGGTTTGATTTTTTGTTTACTCAATAAGAAAATACTCATAAACTAAATATATGACTTCTCTAACAATTTGACACAATATGATGAGATACAGTAAAACAAACAACTCAATTGAGTACCTAAACTTAATAATATGTAATATTTGACCTTATATTCTAATTTTCTTTCCAACAAAAGGGTTATGACTTACGAGTATCGATTTAGTATTAAGTGATGTTAAATTATTAATATTTAATATTTATGAAGAGATATGACTTATCGGTTTACCCGATAATCCAATACTAAAAATTGGAACCGAACTGATAACTTGATAATTTTTTTTGTAAAGTTATTAAAAATTTGTTAATCCAATAACCCGATAACAATAAACCAATAATATTTTTTTTTATTTGATTTATCGGTCAGTTTGTTTTTTGCACACCCCTAAATGTAACTTCTCAAGAGCAAACATGCTTTTAATTATAAGAAAAATTATGCAACTTGTCAAGAATTCTAACTTCAACAACAATAACAACATACCCAGTGGAATCCCACAAATGGGGTGTGGGAGGGTAAAAATATACGCATACCTTACCACTACCTCATAGAGGTAGAGAGGTTATTTTCGGGAAATCCTCGTCTCAAAAACCCATAAGCAGAATAAACTAGATACGAAAAAAAGAGAAAAGGAAAAGAAAAACAAGGAAGAACGACTAATAATGAAAAACAAATGATAATATAAGACGGATAATGACCACATAGGATACAAAGATACAATTAATCCTACTACCCTCCTATATCTCAAGACCAGACATCAACCCTACTAGCCTATCAACCTGCTACTCAATTCTCGACCTCCAATTCTTTCTATCTAAGGCCATGTTCACAGTGAGGTCAAGTTTCTCCATATCATGTCTAATCACCTCTCCTCAATACGTCTTTGGTCTACCTCTACTCCTCCGAGTAACCCCTAAATCAAATCTCTTGCACCTCCTAACTGGAGCATCAGTTCTTCTTCTCTTTCATATGTTCAAACTATCATACTTTCGCTTCCCTCATCTTGTCAACCATAGGGGTCACCTCTAACTGCTCTCGAATGGTCTCATTCCTAATCTTATTCTTATTCTTTCTGGTATGCACACACATCCATCTCAACATCCTCATATCCGCTACCTGCATCTACTGAACATGTGAATTTTTGATTGAACAACACTCCACCTCACACAATAAAGACGGTCTAACCACCGATCTGTAAAACTTACCTTTAAGTTTAGGTGGTATCTTCTTATCACATAATAATCCAGAGGTAAGCCTCAATTTTGTCCATGCTGCCCCAATACGATGTGTGACATCATCGTTGATATCGCCACTACTTTGGATGATGGAACCCAAATATTTAAAGATTTCCCGCTTGGGAATTGACTGAGTGGCAAGCCTTACATCCATGTCTGCTTCATCCGTCCCAACACTGAATTTGCACTCCAAGTATTCTATTTTGGTCCTACTCAGTTTGAACCCTTTGGATTCTAAAACATGTCTCCAAACCTCCATTCTATCATTAACTTTAGCCCAAGTCTCATCAATCAGTACTATGTCATCCGCAAATAGCATACACCATGGAACCTCCTCCTAAATAGACTGTGTCAGCTCATCCATCACCAAGGTAAAAAGAAAAGGGCTCAACACAAATCCTTGATGAAGTTCTATCTCAATGGAAAAATACTCTAAGTCTCCTCCCATCGTTCTTACCTGAGTTTTGGCTCTGTCATACATGTCCTTGATCACCTTAACATACACCATTAGAACACCTTTCACCTCTAGACACCTCCATAGGACAACCCTTGGAACTTGTCATAGGCCTTCTTGAGATCAATGAACACCATATGAAGGGCCTTCTTATTTTTCTTATATTTCTCCACTAATCTCCAAACAAGATGAATTGCTTTAATGGTCGACCGCCCCAGTATGAATCCAAACTAGTTCTCAAAAATAGACACTCCTTTTCGCACTCTCGTCTCTATCACTCTCTCCCATACCTTCATAGTGTGGCTTAACAGTTTGATACCCCTGTAATTGGTACAGTTTTGAATATCACCCTTATTCTTATACAATAGAACCATTGTACTTCTCCTCCATTCATCGGGCATCTTGGCGGTCTTCATAATAGAATTAAACAATCTAGTCAATCACTCTATACATCCTTGACCATGTTTTTTCAAAAATCCACCGGAATATCATCGGGTCCAATCACCCTCCCTCTCTTTATCTTGCTAATAGCACATCTAACCTCCCCCAACTCTGAAATATCTACAACAACCAAAATCTCTATGACTATCAGAGTATGTGAACTCACCCAGCTCAATATTCTATCCCCTTTCTCGTTAAGAGTTTATGAAAGTAAACTTGCCACCTTAGCTTCATATAAGTCTCATCCACCAACACCTCACCCTCTTCATCCTTGATGCACTTCACTTGGTCCAAGTCACGAGTTTTCCTTTCTCTCTCTTTTGCAAGCCTATATAATCTCTTGTCCCCGCCTTTATCACTTAGCTCCACATACAAGCGCTCAAATGTTGCTGTCTTAGCCCTTGTCACCGCCATCTTTGCTTCTGTCTTTGTCATCTTATAGATATCCTTAAGCCTTCATTTTTCATTCTCATCCCTACGCTCCAACCATTTCATATAAGCAATCTTCTTATCTTTCATGAGAAAGGGCAGGAGTCAGGCCTTCCCATCTAATTCTTGGTTTGGCATAAATAACCTTCTTCTTCTTTTTTCTCTTAATCTCTAAGTCCATCACTAGAAGCCTATGTTGAGTGGAAATATTTTCACTCGGTATAACCTTGCAATTCTTACAAAGGCTTCTATCGTCCTTCCTAAGAAGTAAGTAGTCAATCTGAGTCTTAGCTACTGTACTACGAAAGGTAATCAAGTGATTTTTCTTCTTAAGGAAATATGAGTTAGCAAGAACTAACTCAAAGGCTTTGGCAAAATCCAAGAGAGACGTCTCACCCCTGTTCCTCTCCCCAAAAGCCTCTATGGAAATCTTCAAACCCACTAGAGGTTGCACCGATATGCCCATTAAAGTCTCCCCCAATGAAGATTTTTTTTGTATCTGGTATGCCTCTCACAACCTCATCCAAATCTTCTCAAAAGAGTGTTTTGACTTCCTCATCTAGGTCCATTTGAGGCTACATTCACTACATGACTACCAACCACAAGCTTAATAGATATCATCCTATCATTGATCCTTCTAACCTTAACTACATATTCCCTAAGGTCCTCATCTACTATGATACCTACTCCATTTCTATCCCTAGAACCACCCGAGTACTATAACTTAAACCCATCTACGTCCCGATCTTTGGTACCTACCCATTTGGTCTCCTAAATACACACTATATTAATTTGTCTCCTCTTAAGACTCTTCACTAGCTCAATGAATTTCCCTGTAAGTGATCCTATATTCCACGACCCTATCCTTAACTTAAATAAGCCCGTGCCCTTCTTAACATCCCTACCCCTTGCCTCCGACCCCAACCGATGATATGACCCTAATCCACCATAAGATCCCATCGCCACTAGACTAAGAACTAAAAACTCACTAAGCTCACATATTAAGGAGATCCAATCTATAGAAAACTATAATCGAACAAAAAATAATGAAATATAGGTATACTACTAATCAAACAATCAGGTACAAGACGATCAAACGGGTAAAGGCAACACAACAATAAACTTTTACAACACTCAAGAATCCTAACTTATTTATTAAAAATAGCTATCCTTTAAAATAATTATTAAGTATAGATACATTATAATTAAATGAAAAATTAAAAGTATGCTAATATAATTCCTTATTTCTCTCAACTTATTTATAATTTTTTTGTTTAAAAAAAAATTAAAAAATAAAAATAATATCTTTTCTCTCTTCACTTTTCACTTAATTCTTACTATTCTTTCTCTCTCTCTCCATTTTCATCTTCTCTCTTCTCTCTGTTCTATCTTCTTTTTTTTCTTCTTCAAAAATAAGTGATTTTATTCCTAAAAGATTTTCATTAATTCAGGTAACAAATTTTCACCATATATTATGTTTATTTTTAGTTGATTCGGTATATTTTTTGATTTTATATACATAGTTATGCTTCTTCGAATGTAAATATGTATTTGTATTCCTAAAAAAGAATTTCATTGTATATATATGTTTGCATGTGTTTAATTGAATGTAAATATATATCAATGTAAATGTGTATTTATTCCTATTTTATATTTTGTATCCACTGGTGTTTCCCAATGAAATTATTTGATGTATCATTTTCCAGTGAACTTGTATTAGTTGCTATTTTTGAATAATATTTTTAAGGATCTATATTAATTTTACATATTCATTAGATATGTATTATATTAAGTTTAATGTATTCGTATATTAACAAATAGAGAATCAATATGTAGGCTTATTTTGATGATGTATATTTTATTAGATTACACTCAATTCAAATGTACATTTTGTAAATTCAGTTGTCCCTTTTTATTTTATTTTTTATATGTATTCATATTTTAAAATATATTCAATTTGTCCTTTCAGATGTAGCTAAGGAGTCATATTATTAAATAAATATTTTCTTAATCAAATTTATATATTATTTGTATACTAAATCATTTTAATACCAACATACTATATATTCTTTTTAACATTAATTCATTTTTACAAATTCAAATATATGAAAGTTAAGTTTGTATTTTTTTAAGGGTAATTCAAAGTGTATACAAAATCATTAACCTTTTTATTTTTTAACATTGCATACAAAAATTAAAATTTGTATCCACTTTATAGTACATCATTTGTATTCAAAATTACTTAGCATACAAACTTTACAAAAAAATAAATACAACATGAAACAATCGTAAAAAAAAGTTAACCGCAGGTCTTTGTATTCCACCAAATTACAAACCATAATTACTTTGAATTTCAAATAACATTAATGCAATCAATTTGTATACGAAATCATCAACCTTAGCTTTTTTCTTTAGTATTGTATACAAAAATCAAAATTTGTATCCACTTCATAGTACATCATTTGTATTCAAAATTGCTCATCATGCAAATTTTACAAAAAAATAAATACAACAACATGAAATAATAGTAAAAGAAGTTAACTACAGGTCAGTCCACCAAATTACAAATCACAATCATTTTGAATTCCAAATAACATTAATACAATCAACTTGTATTCGAAATCATTAACCATTTGTTCTTTAGGGTTATATACAATAAGCAAAATTTGTATCCATTTTGTAGTACGTCATTTGTATTCAAAATTACTCATCAATCAAATTACAAACCGTAATCACTTTGAATTTCAAATAACATTAATAAAATCAATTTGTATTCCAAAAAAATTGTGTTAACTTTTAAAAAAAAATTATATCTCAAAAAATACCATATGAAGTTTCGAACTTTTAAATTTTTTAAAAAGAAAATTGTATCTAACACATTTCAATTTTTTTGATTCAAATTGTATTCGAATCAGAATAATTGTATCTATCTAGAATTATATTATTGTATTCAAATCAACTTGGCATATATACTTTATAAAGAAAAATACAACCAGTTATTGTATTAAAAAAATACATATTACAAACCACTTTGAATTCCAAAAAATACTAATACATATTACATAATACTCGTCGGATCAGGATATCTTCTGAAAAATTTATACTTTTGCCGAATTTTGATTTCACAACAAAACTTTATCTATGCAATATCTATTTCAAATTTTAATCTGAATCCAACATGTTTGAATCAACACCTAGCTCAATATTACGCACGAATCTGCAATTTTATGCCTTGGTCTCCTTTTTCTAGTCACAAATTAATAAATTGTTTACCTTCATTAATGATGAATTGAAGTTTGTTAATTGAATCTCCCAAAACGTCATGCCAAAATCTTCTTATTGTATTGGGATGGAGGAGTAAGATGATCCCACTTGAGAAGAAAGTAGAGGAGAAAAATGAAGGGGGAGAGTGAGAGTGAGAGGTGAGAGAGAAGGGTGAAGAGATACAATAACTAAAAATAGTCACTACAAAAAACGGGAGATATTGTGGCGGTTTTATTACGGCGATTTCAATAAACCGCCACAAATATAAAATAATACGACGTTTTTCAATACGTCATATTAATTTTTTAATAGTGGCAGTTCAAACTTAAATT
>JBCEWC010004007.1:0-28479 GCA_038996855.1 Solanum aculeatissimum | reverse complement strand
CTATCCCCAAGGGCCCCACCCTTTCCGTCAAACCATGTGCCACCATGGGTTATCTCCCTAGATAGGGATTGACATGTGATGTATCCCCTTGTTTAAGGATGACTAGGGTACTACTTGGCATGTAGTCTGGATTCGGGTAGTGGCTCGCTCGGGTCTTCCATGTTGTCGGTTGAGGTTACATCCCCGCTATATATATTGATCATAGGATTGCATCTCATGTATCATGACATAGCATCTTGTTATATTACTCTTTGGCTACATGCACTCCTTTCGTACCAATTGCCCCCTTGTCATGTTGCTTGGTTATACTATATTGTCATATGCATTGCATGCCCGCATACTTAGTGTTTAATTGTGCTAACCCATACTCTTTGTCTACATGTTCTAACCATGTAGGGATCAGAGACGCTATCTACATTCTATCGAACGATGCTTGATCATTTTGTGAAGACTTTGCTAGTGGTGAGCCCTTTTGTTCAAGGGAAATAGCCACCGTTTATCTACCTATTTCATATTATGTCATTTATTTTTTCTTATGTTTTGAGGGTGAGCCTCAAACTTGTCAAGGCCCCGCTTATTCATGTAGAGGCTTGTTGGACCATTCTAAACTCTTGTACGTTGACTTGTTATATTAAACATTATGGTTATGTAATACTATGCTTATTAGTCTTGATTATGAGGATTGTCAGTTATTATGCTTATGATATGAATGTTGGGAAATGTGAATGACTATGTGCTATGTGGAAAGTCCCATAATCCCAGTGTACCCCCATAGCTTGAGCCTACTTGCCCGTCCCCTTAGAGATAATTACTATGTGTTATGTGAATTCATGCTTATCCCATTCCCGACATCATCCCCATAGCTTGAGTCTAAAGCCCTGATTTCCCTTAGACCTTATGTGTTATGTGTTTAGCTTTCGCGCTTCCGAATCGATGATGTGTGTAATGATGCTATAATGGCTTGATCGAGGGTCTTCGGGTTCTCCTTTTTCATGTCATATCTAGGCCCCTATCTGGGTCGTGACAACAACCTATGTCTCAGTTGGGGATAATTGTGGTATAGGCCAAACAATCTCTGCCAGTCGGTTTTGTTGTTCATCACTTGGGTTGGTTCAATTTATCACTATTCATCACTTGGGTTGGTTTAGCTGAGGGTTTTAGAATTCTCCAGACATGTTATTTCCTTGATTTGAGTTCCGATTGGCTAGACTACTATAGTTCTTTATAATTAGGTCTTCTAGATTAACTATATTTCACTCAGTTTGTTGATGATGCCTATTGGGTGCCTTTTTTTGGTACTCACCCCTATATTTCTGTATCTTTCCATGGTACAGGTCCAAGCACTAGTCATGATTGATGAGTTGGGGGTTCATGGGTGTTCAGAAGATACTTGGTGAGCGCTGACAACTCTTGCTACTTCTCAATCTCCTTTCTTTTAATGGCCGTATTTTGAAATCAGACATTAGTCTTGTATTATGTAGTTATGGTTTGTATTCATAGGAGTATTCCTGTCTATGTATATTATGGTTATTTATTATATATATGCGTGGGTGTGTGCTTATGTCTATTGTAGCTCTGTACAGTTGACTTTCAGGTTCTGGATAGGTTGTGTTCATTTATATCGTTGTAACTAGTATATTTGTGACTAGTGATTTAGGACAGGTACCCTAGGGTTGGGTAATTAGCTTGCCTGTAGGTAGATTATGACAAGTGTTATGATAATAGAGACTGGGTTATGACAAGGTAGTATCAAAGCCTAAGATTCACTAGTTTCATTTGTACAGAGCTATAGTAGAGTCCTATGGATGGGTGCGGACACATCCGTAAATTATCTCCAGGAGGCTACAAGATGTTTAGGAAACTTTCTATGTTATTGATTCTCATTGTGTGGTGTTGTCAATAGTTCATCGACTTCTTATAATCTAATTTGATTCATCCTTTTACACATATGTTGTGTAGAGGTCAAATTCTAAGCTGAGGTAGAGCTTCATCATCAGTCCCAAATAGGGAGCATCCTCAAGATCTTCTTAAGTAGAGATCGGATGCCCTCGAGTTTTGACAACTGAATAAAAATCCTACATATATTGAGATTATGGGAGCCTTAGAGACAAGCTTCGTGAATCAGTTAGTTGATTGGTGGTGACTATGTATTGTACTATGGGAGATATTGTTGAGGATGGAACTCTATGATACGTATAGCTGTACGTCAACTGCTATTTAAATATTATTTGGGATGTGAATACTCCTGATAAAGATTACAAGAAGAAGGAGTTATTACTGAGGTAATCCTAAACATTGATGCTTTATGTGTATCCACATTTGATTATTTAACTATTAGTTTGACCTATCGGTCTTCCTGATGTGATGAGTATGCTATATCTAGTGGAATTCTGAGTAATTGTCACCTATGTTTCAACTATACCCTATGAGAGGCTAAATGTAAGCCAAAACTCTATAATTTACACATATGATCATTTCGATACTCGACTACTGGATTGGGTAGTTTGATGTTGGTGTTACATAGTATTTGAGAGGCTAGCTATCAGTTATACCCCTGGCTACACCTTGGGACTCCGTGGTTATGACTCTGTTGATATATGGTTCTCCTAATGTTTTGGTGACTAGATTTTAAGATGAATGCTAGCCCCGTAGGTTATTTTCTTCCCATGTTCATTTTTTTGGTTACTGACCTGTTTGTTGATTTGTTTTTATGTTTAAGTTATGTAAAAAAATATTTTAACTGTGTTGTGTTTTTCTTGGTTTAATATGCACAACTTATGTTTTTATTTTCGTTGGCTTTGAGTGTTTGTCTATTCTATGTTAACATGTTCATATTTTTCCCTCACAGGTTGTATTTTAATTGCTCCCTATGTTGATTATTTGTTTATGACGTTTTGCTGATTTTTTTCGTGGGTTAAATTATGTTAAATTATAGGTGGTCTAATCTATGTTTACATGATTTTGATTTTTGTAATGGGTAATATTTGTTGTTCTTCTTTGGTTAATTTATGTAAAAACGTTAATTTGTAATTGGCAAAACTGTTGTTTAAATATGCATTTTTTTTGTGTGTAATTCTATTTTTTTTGTCTAATCTATGTACAACAAATTTCTTTTTTTTGGTAGTTTTTAATATTGTTGCTCAACTTTTTGTTTATTTTTTTGGATGCCCTGTATTGAACATTTAAAGTATTATACTTGGTGTTATACTTCTTATTTTACGATATTTGTGTTAACCATAGATGTAATTATACCAAATTGAAGCAATACCTTATTTGTTTATGTTTCCCTATCTTTTTTCCTTTTTTTAGGAGAAAATCAAAATTTCCGGATGGCTGTCATATACAAATTTTGATGTATTTGTTGAGATCACTGAGCGTTTGAACAAATTGACCATGATTGATATGTTTAAACAATTCCCATTTGGTTATCTTCTCGAAGTACCTCGTATGAAAGTCCAATCCCAGCTTATACGAGCTTTGATGAGACATGAGGTACCGAGTGATCAGAAAGACATCTTCACATTTAATTTGAATAGCTCAGTTATTCAATTTGGTATCACTGAGTTTAAGGTCGTAACTGGGTTCAAATGTGGCACACTGGACGATTTTGTGCATGATCTTGTTGGCCCCTCAAAACTCATTCCAAAATACTTCCCAAACCTAAAAAATAGAGGGGTACCAAAGGATGATTTTATTAAGGTATTTAAAGAGGATTCATTAATTGATCCAGAGGATGCATTCCATAAGTGCATCATCTACTTTATTAGTACTTTAATACTTTCATCTCCTCCTCAAAATACCTAAGTTCCTGAAGATCATTTTTTTTTGGTTGAGTCTGGGAAGTATATTAATTATCCGTGGTGCTATCTCTCATTCCTCGATCTGAGGGAATGCATAACTAATCAAATGGTCGGGGATCCTGAGAGGGTTTTATTCTTTGGTTTCTCTTTGGCGCTGCAAATCTAGTTATACGAATGTTGTAACCAAGTTGATAGGGCAGTTGCAGTTCGTCAATCTAATCGGACTTCACGTATGTTTAACTGAAAATTCTCAAGAGAATTCTTTTTATGAACACTTCAAAAAAGAAATGTTCTGAGACTTTGGGAATCAGGTATTATATACAATTAACATCTTAAAATTCATTTGTATTTTATTTTACTTTCTAATTGTCTTTTTTATTTTTTAGTACAAGTTTAAGAACATGTTATTCACACCTGATGAGTTATCCGCAATACGGACAGAAGAATTGGATGTGCCGAATCTCACCGGAGTCCGCATGAATGCTGAACACCCACCTCCACCCCCACCTCCATCCAATCTTCATCCTGACAATTTGGATGACATCGACAGTTCTAACAAGTGTGAAGTTAACAAGTTTGAAGCCATTGAGGGGCTTGAAAAAGAGATTTTTTTGTACGTATTCGATTATACATTAGACTATAACTTATATCTTGCGCATTATATTATTTTTTCTTTCTACTATGAATTTTTTAGAGGTTCGTCAATAACTATCAACTTTAGAGGCTAAGGTTGATGATCAGTTCAGTGGAATGAAATCGTTCATTGAAGAGTCATTAAAAAAGCTTATGTCTGTGTTGTTACAGAAGGTATGTCCCTTTTTTTAAAATCTTTTTATGTGTTTTTAAATAAATAATCATTTGCATTTACGTCTGTGTGTTTTTTAATAATAGGATTTTGATGAAAAGTAAGTGAATTCTTCGAAAGATACTAGTGGAAATAGTGCTCTGCCAAATGAACAAACAACAGATCCTACAGTTTGATTTATTTAATTTATTTTTCATCATTCTTTTAAAAATGATTTCCTTTAATATGTTGGTACTTTACTTTGTCAAAGTATCGTTTCATTCTTGAGACTAAAATTACTTTTTATTATTTGATTTTTCTTTGGTATATTTTTTTTCTCCCAGTTAGAATTAGTATTGTTTTTGGGATTTTTGAATGTTAACTTTTTAGTAATTTTCATGTTTCCTATCACCTAATGATGAACTAATTTATGTTGCTATGTGTTCCATTTTTTAAAAAATTTTGTTGGTCCAGGTGGTCATTAATTTGGTTACACAGATGGTAATGTTTAAATTTTTTATTTGATGTTAACTTTGATATTTTTTATATTTTTTATTGCTAGCTTTCTGTTAGGTTATTGTTTTTTTTTTTTTGGTTTTAAGGTTTTTTTTTTGTTGTTAAATTGTTGTTATTTAATATTGGTTTCTTTTCTATAACTTGAATAGTTTGTTTTTTTGTTGGTTGTTAGTTGATTGTTATTTTTGTTAATCATTTTGAGTCACTTGATCCATTTCTTGATTGTTAGATTCTTGTTATTTTATATTTCTCATAAACTGGTAAACTGTTTGACACAGTTGATCCAGTAATGATCTGCATAATTGCTAGGATTTTTTAAATATTTTTTTTTGATGTTTTGTTGATGTGTCAGCTAATATTCTTGTTTTAGTTTGAGAAAAATGTTAAAGTTGTTACAAGTGAAGGGCCATAGGAAGTTGTACATGATCAAATTGAACAAGCTGGTATGATCAATAACCAACAGTCTGTCCACGATGCCGAGTTATTAAATACAGGTAATTTTGACCCATTTTTAAGGTTCTTGTTTGAATGTTGTATTATTTGTTATTTATTATGGTTTATGTAATCAACAACATTGATTAGTTTATGTTATAGGGGAAGCGGGAGGTGTTACTCACAAGACGCCTACGCTTGATGACTTTGAATTACCCGACTTGTGTGAATCTCAACTTGTTACTTTAGAAAAGAATATTTCTTATAAAACATCAGAGCAACAAGCAAGACCAAAGGTGCCTGGAAAGTACGCTCAATCCTCGTATAAGGACCTTAGTGACATAGTCGGTAGTTCAGGAAATTCCCCTACCATATTTCAGAGGAAGCATCATTTTGATGAATACATTAATTTTGACATGGACAAGAATTTTATTGAGTCTTTTCAACTGTGGATCAAGAAAAGATTGTCAAAGAAACGTGACAAGTATGTAATTTTGTATTTGTTCTCAGTTTATATTATTTGTTTTACACATCAGTTAACTATTTCTTATTCCCCTCAGGAAACAAAGTGCATTCACTGTTGCTTCTAACAAGATTAATCGCCCGCTTGATTTTGGAATCAATAGAGTAGAATTGATGGATTGGTTTTATTACTTGGTCACAACTGGACGACCATGGGGAGATTCAATAATATATAAAAGAATTTACTATGTCTTTTTACCTTTTTCTTAATACTCATACATTAATTTGATATTGTGAAACTATTCTAACACAGCATGTTGACGTTACAATGTATCATCTTCGGAAAAAAAATGAAGTATCGACCCGAAAATGACAAAATAGTTATATTTATGGACTCTTTTTTCATACGATGGGTTGAACAAATCCATTATCATTGGGTGAAAAGCGTGAAAGACAATACACTGATTACCACTGATCATGAGGTTTCTCAATACATTCGAGGTTTCAAGATACATGTGAATACCCCATGAAAATTAGTTGATTTTGTTTACATCCCCATTAATATTTTTGAGGCTTGTCACTGGGTGTTGGTTGTGATATGCATTAAAAATAGGTGTATTAACATTACCAATTATTTAAAAAAAAAATTTGGATTACATGATAAGTATATTCATTCATGTGTGTCTGTGTTGCATAAAAAAAACAGGTGTATTAACATCTATGACTCCTTATGGTCAGTTGGATCAAAGCACTCGACCGACATTAATGTTGTATCAAGAAAACTTGCAGAAATTATCCCATTATTTTTTATTAGCACAGGCTATTATGAGAAACGCAGCAACATTGATTGGAAGAACAAGCCTGAATATATGAATCGTGCTTTTGGTGATCCTCCGGAATACGTCATTGTTGAAGATATCCCACAACAACGGGGAGATTCGAAGTAAGTTTTTTTATATATATTTATTTCTTTATTAATCATATCATCTCTTTTTTCCTCTGTTATATTCCCTTTCTTTCTTTAAATTAGTTCTATTAATACTATATTTAATCTTTATTTTACTTTTCTTTTGTACTTTTCAGTGATTGTGGTTTCTATGCTTGTTCTTTTGCCAAATACTTATCGCAAGGCCACATGAACTTTTCTAGTTATTTTATAGATCCAATTTTTTCCGTTTGAGGTATGGTGCATTGCTTTGGGACTACGGGACAAGAAAGTTGGAGGCTAATGTAGTGAGTGAAAGTGAAGTCACCGGAAAGGTTGTCAGTAGATTTGGTGCTCCAAATCTTGCAAAAGAACACATTCCAGTGAGCGAAAATCTTGTACGGTCGAAGTTGATACCCCGAAGGAACAAATAGACTTTGTCTTTTTATTCTATTTTCAGACATTTATCTAACCCATGATGTTATGTTTTTTTGTGTTAAGACAATGTGTTTTTTTTGTCTCTGGTATCTATAGTTACTTCTTTAAGACATTTATCTCATTATCTTCTTGTTTTTGCATTTTATATGTTAACTATTCTGTAGAAATTTTTGCAGTCTTAGCAACTTATTCTACAGGAAAGTACTAGAATAGTACTGTATTTTTTTGTTAAAAATTTATATGATTTATTAACATCCATTTGAACTTTCGTAGCACTTTTCTGAATAGTTGTTAAGTTTTTTAATCTTTTATGTCGAACTTACTAACATATTTTAAACCGAAATAAAATTAAAAAAGTACAAATATTTTTATTGTTCATATTTAATCAATTATATAACCAATGACAACAAAAAATCATATCATAATTTAAACAAAAAAAATTCAAGATAGAATCATATAATTACATGGAGTTCACCATGTTATAACCAGAAAGTAACTATGATAATTGTGTATAATTAACCATTAACATCACTAACACAAAACAAACGAACTATCATAATTTAAACCAAAATAAATTCAATATAATGTCTAATTTATTGCTGCACATATTTTTTATGCCAAATATATTAACATGTTTCAACCTAAATTAATCCAACTAAATCAACATGTAAATTATTCATATCCAACTAAGAATTAAAAGTGTTTTATAAATAAACTCATGTTCATAATTTAAACCCAAATAAAACCAATTAAAAGACTGAAAATATTTCATTGCGTATATTAATTAAAACAAACATAACAACAATAATTAAACCAGAATGAAACCAAAAAATATAACTAAGCCCTTTTGTCCATACTAAATAAAAAATGTGACAAACTACAAAATAATCTTTATAACATAATTTAAAGTCAATTAAAATGAATAATTTATCAAGAATTATATTGTGCATAATTTACACAAAAAATACAAATTACTAACCAAATGAAGAATATTTGTTGCTTCACAAAACACCATCCTAACCCAAGTTCAATGTCTTAATATTTGGAATACGAATAACATCAAATAACCAATCACATAACATCATTTTGAACCACCATCAATCCATCACTTTTTAACTTGATGAGTGCAACTCTTTTTGTTATGACCTTTGACCCACATTTACTGCATGTAATTTTGCATTTCTTGAATTTCACTTCAGTAATCCCCTTCTTTCTATCATAATTTAATGGTCTTTCTGGTCTTCTTTTAACATCTGGCGGCAAAACGGTCTCACCAAACACATCATATAGAATTACCCAAGTGCTCTCACATGACAACGGATCAATTAGTATCACATATGCATCTTGAAAATTTTTGCTACTGTAATAAATTGAACAGTAATCCTCAACAAATTTTTCCCTGTATATAATAGCCGCGAATGCATGGTCACATGGGATTTCAATGTTGAAACTTTCCGCAAGAACACATTTTTGTATTCAAACAAACTGTGAACCTTTTTGCACCTTCCTTAACGGTATGAAGATACTCCATTGATGCTCTCATCTTTTTAAAATAAATAAAAAATAAACTTATTATTTTTATTCACAAAAGTCATGGAGAAATTTAATAACTTAGACTCATACCATCATTTGATGTGACAATCTCTCATTATCCAGTAACATCTGATTGTATTTCTTTGTCAAAGTTGTTGTAGTCTCTTTTTTTTCTTGGTTGTGTTTCTCGTTTCAAGTTTCAATTGTTTTCCTCATGTACTCTAGTATTGGTACTACAGGTAGCTTCCGCCCAGGCAAAATTGTATTATTTATTGATTCGGTAATAGTACTTGTCAGTGTCCAAGTCCTCTTTACAGTTGAGTGTGTGCGCGACCACTTCTCAAAATCAGCCTTTACCAAATAGGCATGACATTTTGGACTTATCTTCTTCATTCAATTCATTAGATCTTCAAATTCCTCAACTGTGTATGCCTTTGTCAAGCCAAAGAACAATTTTCTCACCTTCTCTGTATTATTGTGTGTCTTTTTTAGAACGTTCATCCACAAATGATAAATGCAAGCGTAGTGTGGCAATCCTGGATAAACAGATGCAACAACATTCCAGATGCTTTTGTTCCTATCCGAAACAAAGCACATACCGTGCCTATCACCGAATGCCAATTTGAAACACTGAAAAAACCAATTCCATGATTTATCATTTTCTGAGTCAACCACACTATAAGCTAGTGGCAATATATGACCTACAATTGAAGAGAACCATTTAATAAAAAAATCTTTAATACAACTAATCGTAATTTTTTTTACGAAGTTTTAAAAGTTCACCTCCCGGATCCAAAGTGCTAGCAATCAACATTGTACCTTTGAACAACGATCTTATATGTATATCATCAACGACCACTATTGGTCGATAATATTCCCAGCCTCGAATGCATGAATCCGATCTAGTGCAATGAATGTATACAAAAAACGTCTTTCCTCTATCTTCTTTAATCCACCACTGTTCCTGGATATATTTTCTCCAATATATAAATATTTTGGTATTTTTCTGTAAGATTTAGCTGGTTCCCCTCATAATACATTAAATGCCTTTTGCCTACCTCTCCAAGCTTGCATATAACTTAATGTAATCCCACGTTTCCTTTTCATGTCTTTTCTAATTTCGGTGGGTGTATAATTATTTTTGGGATCACTGCATTTATCTAACAATATTGCACCAAGCACACTACTTTTACATTGACATTTCGACATCAGCCTGCCTTTCACTAGGCACGTATGTGTATCACAAAATTTACACACTTTGAACATTCCAGAATTGCTCAATTATGAAGATTTAAACAACCACGCACAATCATTTGTTGGACACTTCAAGGTGTAACTGCAAAATGTGAATCTCATTAACAAAATTTTTATCCATTTTTAAACCAAGCTTCGTCACAAATAGACATAAATATAACCAAAATAATAATCATTTTTTAAACCAAATACATGCACAAACACAAAGCTCACCAGTGACAAGGGACTACCTGTTTTAACCCCAAATAACACACATAAATAAAAAAAATTAAAAACATGAACACACTTGCTATAAAAAAATAAAAATTATCAAATTCAATTTTTTTCTTGCACAATTACCATGTTAACCAACAAAGAACTCATTTTTTAATCAACACCTTCAGAAATTAAAAAAAAAACAGTGTTAACCAACAAGATTCCTAACTTTTTACCAATATTATCCTAATTAATATATTAACCAATAAAAAAAATAAAGTAATTTAAATCAAGTTAACCAAGAAAAGACCCAATTATTTAACCAATCTACTACAGGATCCAAAAAGGAAAACATGTTAACCAACAAAATTACTAACTTTTATGCCAACCTTTAATAATTTATTTATGTAATTTCAACCAAAAAAATACATACCTTGTAGGGCTTGACCTTTTAACAGTGTATTCGAACCCCCTCAACAATGCATACCGTCTCATCACTTCTACAAGAATGTTTTTGTTTTTGTAGATTTGATTAACTACCACATCATCATTTTGAATGTTGTCAATTATTTTGACTTCTTCATTCTCCTCGTTGATTTCTGATTCAATGTCAGGTAAACACATTGTATCTCTAATGTTATATGTTTGTGTCGCCACTTGCGCACCCCCTACGTACAAAACTGTTTTCAAAGATTTATCGACACACGTTATGTACAATGGACACCTGGAGAAGAAGTCCATGTTGCATTTTTTTTGTATAAGTACACGTGCACGCCCATGTTGTTATGTATGCGCATGAGTGGAGATTCATTGTTAACCTTATATTGTAGCACCATTTCAGTAATGATTGTATCCATACCTATCTGTGAAGCAATAGTATCAACCAACCCTTGAAATCCGCTCGTTGTATCAAATATAACACCTTCAATCTTGTAATCCACATACTTACCTGTGTTATTCGTTATATGTTATTCTTTTTAGTAAACAAACTTACCATTTTGTTATTAAAAAATACCAAGAATAATATCAATTAACACCCAACCTAAGTAAAGTACTTATAAAAATCAATAAATATACCAACAAAAAATAAAATACAAAAGGAATCAAATGATGATTTTGCATTACGTAATAATCTACTATATTTGTCATGAAAATGCAACACATACTGAATAAAAGTTCATATGAACATAATCAGTAATAAAATAATTTTTTTTTAAATAAAGGAAAACAAACCTGTTGCATCCCATTTCCCATCATGTTGAATCAAAATTGAGACACAATCCATCATAAAAAATATTCCAATAACGAGCTCAACAAGAGAGCATTGTATTTTTTTTCTCCAGTATCTTGCATAACAAATTGCTAAACCTTTTCCCTATAAATTAAGGAGAAACTAAAAATGAACTAATTTAACACCATATGATTTTTGTATGCACCGTTTACCCATTTTTGACTTTTCCCAATAGACATTTAATGTTTGTTTTTTTTAGCTAATCCCCCAAAAAAAAAATTTAAACAATAACTTGCTGCATGCTACATGCATTAAATTTTTTTTTGGTTCCCAGATTCCGTTATCCTTGTTTGTTCCTCCTTTTTTTATTTACACATTCATTGACTCTTTTTTTTTTAATTTGCTTTTCGCATGTGTGTATACTTTTATTAAAAAAATATTGACATTTATTTGTAAATAATTTTTGTTGACATATTCATGTTAAGGGTCTTAAATTGTATAGTTATATTTTTTCCCTTTTTATAAAAGGTCATACTATCTAAAGCACAAGTCTTATTAGTTTCATCGTAATAAGGATTCAGAAAAGAGATAACAAGACTCAGGACAATTTTTGCACTAACCAATACACCATTTAAAAAATTCTCAATCATAGGATTTACAAGTCACACAATCCATCTTGTATGATTGAGAGATTTTGATAATTTTTTTAATAAGTGGGTCCTCTACAAAGTATACAAAAATCACCAAAATATAAATAATGTCACAATTTAAAATCAAATCATGATGACACCTACCATAAACTCCCAATAGGTAAGTCAAAATTCAAAATAACATAAGATAAGTAAAGTTAAAAATAACTAACATGGAAGCAATATCAATATAGGAAGGGTTCCATAGCATATATATATGTACAAAATGGTATAAAATATACAACAAGAGCCCGAAAGTGTTCAAGAAAGACGAACTTACAAGAAATCTCATCTCGAACCTGATATCACATGTATAAGAGAACCTAATTACAAGAATAAATCTATATACAATGATCTCTCTATAAAAATAAAAAATATAGACAACAACAACAAAGAGGAAAAATAGCAAGTTATAAAATGGTCTCTCTACAAAAATACACAATATTGACAACAACAATAAAAAGGGAAGGCAGCAAGTTTCCCGATGCTAAGAGCTTACCATCATCTAAACAATAGCCGCCTTAGAAGATCAACAGTCATCGAGGGTGGCTCTCGTACTTAACGGTACATTAGAAAAAGATGTAGAAGTATAATATGAGTATCAAAACACAGGGTAAATAGGCATCGTAATCTACCCGAGCTGATAAAGATAATCTATATCTATAGCAACCAACTTTTACATTGAGCAGCCATATTTTTCAGATATATTAAGTGATAAAAATCACATTTTAACATTTGTTTTCACACCTCCTCTCCATTTTGGTTCCTTAAGGCTTAGGAAACCCCCTGAACTCTCCCTAAATTATGATCCCCCACAAAATCACCTAGAAAAATTTGTTCTTTCAGCTAGAACACTGGACAATCTCTTCCTTGTGGTATATAATATCTTGTTGTGTAGAAATTTATATTGAGTGAACAAATACATTTTGGAAATATTACTCACATACCTAGAACTCTTATGTTTATGGCTGAAGCAATTTTTCTTTTATGGGGTCAAAAAAAGGGACACAATACAGGGAATGTTTTGGCAAGGTTTGTTTGATTTAGAAACTTTCTATGTACTTCTGTTAGTATTTTAAGCATATCATTTTGTAATAAATATATATTGTGATGGTTCTTAATTCCTTTCAACCCTAGTTAAATGTATCTACAACTTATATGAAGACTAAAAAGTCTAATTTTTCATTTACCTATTAGTCACAACACAATGTTGTAAGACGGTCCAAATTTATGATTTTGAGAATTTGGGGTGATTCAGACTCTTTGGGATTAAGCTTAGGTTTAAGCTATGAGTGAGTCGTTGGTGGCTGTGGGGTTTTATTTCGATTCATGATATCCCTCTTATGATGATAAACAAATAGTTATAAAGTTTGCTTATGGGAAAACTCGGACAGGTAAGAATCATTCTTTTAGCCTTGGTTCGAGCCCAGACATGTGTTTTAGTCAGGGTTTAAGTCCTGACTATTCTATGAGTCAAGTTTTGAGTTTTAGGTGCATTACTGTTAGCTAGATTTGAGTTCTGATTGCATAGTTCTATTGGGTTCTTAAGGATGTCTTACGAGGTTTGAGCTTGAGTTTCGGTTTTTCCCGTTTTGGAATATATCTACTCTTAGTTAGTAATAGCTTTAACTCTTTTGTATACTCATAAGACTTATGGGGTCAATTTTGTTTATTTTTATTTTAACACGGGTATACCTTTTGAACTTATGGGGTTCCAGTTAAGATATAAGTAGCTTCTTTACTTTATCCCAGCTAGGATATAAGTAGTTTCTTTACATTATCTTTTCTCTTCATGTTGGATTATTGAGATTCTTGGTTAGATTTATCACTATTATTCCTTTATTCTACATCCTTGACACCATTTAATTCATCACATTACATTATATATGTATTTCCCAAGTTAGTCTCCCTATGATGCCTACTAGGTACCCATTGTTTTGATACTTATACGGCACGTTGCATCTATTTTTCTTGATGCAGATCCAAGCACCAGCCGATAGCGTCGATCTTGTGCCTAGTTGTTAGACATTCAAAGATTGAGAGTGAGTTAATGACATCCTAATTTGACTTGTCTCAGATATAGCTTTGTCTAGTCTTTTATATTCGAGTCAAGTCTATAATTATTTTTTTCTTATATTTGAGTTTGTACCTATTTTAGTAGCTTTGTACCATCATCAACTAGGTCATGGTATTAACTCTTGTATTATTGTATTTAGCTATGTCATTTCCTCTTTTTCACTATTTATTTTCTTATTATGATGTATTCTGTGGTTTATGGACTTCTGCCAACTAGGACCATTACTTGCCATTCGCTATATGAGTTGACTTACCTACCAATTAATTCTGGTAGGTATCATCATGACTTGACTTTTTTTATCATCACATCTATATATTTTTAGAATTAGCCACAACATGCATAACTTTACCAAAAATGAGCAATTAGGATGTCATGACTCAACTCACCAGGCTGTGCGGGTACGTACTCTAATACTTAAATAGGAGAACCCAAAATTTCAAGTAATTAAATCATGCGAAAGATGAACAAGACAAAAGATATAATTGAAAAGGTCTTTGAATTATCAAGTACCGGTTTAAAAATCTAGTTTATATTTTTGAGAAATACATCTAACACCCACAAGTATTCTTGTCTGAATAGGTACAAGAGGTTCTAATAATATAGATAAATAAAATAATGACAAAACTCCCACAACAAGGAAGGAAGAGTACAAGTTGTTGGAGATCGTCTTAGTCTTCATCTAAGAAACACCAGCGACTCTGGAATCAGACTATACCAAGAAAAAAGTATAGCAAGAGTAGTATCAGTACAAACAACATGTACTGGTAGGTATCACCAGTCAATACAAAATTCATCACACAAATATAAGATAAATATTCAAAAACAATTATGCAATAAGGGACTATACGCACACGATTACCATTTTGATTATCTCAATCACCCTTAGTATATGATGTGATCTCATCTTTTTTAATTATTCCGCTGCCAACTCTAATAAAAATCAGGGTCTACCCTTCTATTCCTCATAAATGGTAGGGGTTTTGAACCCACAAATGCTAACTCCGCCTAATCAATCTCTTATTCTAGTTAACCGTTCTTAACTATGTCTGGCCTAGAATGCTTAGTAGCTCATTTGTAAGATGAACACAATAAGATGGTTGAGACTTATCTCTTCTACCCATTCTGGCCCATCATGGTGGGACCTAACCCACTATGGTGGCTCCACCATAGTAGGATTCCTCCTGCTAATGCAGCCTTCACAGAGACAAAACTCGAACTTCCTTTCCCCAATCCCTATTAACACACATGACTATATCAAGCATAATCTAACTCTAAGTAACCAATTTATTGCTTAACAACCTCTCAATCACTCTCTACTTGGTGATACACAATCTCATATCAAATTATATGACATATAATAAATAGCCACAAAGGATTAAACAAGGGATACATAATTACATCACCAATATAGCATCACTTCGACCTCTAGTCTTTTCATATCAATTGCTACACTGGATGAGTTGATCAATTATAGTTATATCAATTCATCTGTCATAGCACATGTAATGTGAGACCCAATCAATAATATATCAGAATGTGACACTCGATCCAATAATGTATGGAAACATGACATCCAATTCAATAATGTATTGGAACGTGACACTCAATCTAATAACATATCAAAATGTGACACCCGAGCTAATAATACATTAAAATATGACACCATATCTAATAACATGTTAAAACATGAATCCTATTGAATAATGTGTTGGAATGTGACATCCAATCTAACAATATATTAGAACGTGACACCCGATCTAATAATGTGTAGAAATGTGAGACCCAATTTAATAATGTATCAAAATGTGACACCTAATAATGCTTAAGTATACTTCTTAAAAGGAATATGGACTACCATTAGCTATATATTTATTCAACTATGAGTCACGATCGATCCCACTGGGAATAAGTTGAAATAATTTTATTAGTGATTACATTTTAGATGCAGTTTTTGTTCCCGAAAGTAAAGATGCATAAAGTAAAATTAGTGGTTTGATTTTGATTTGTAACAATAACAATGTAATAACAAGTAAATAGGTTTGAGGTTGCAAATAATAGAAGACTTAGGCTAGGATAGTGCTCCCCATGACGTGTAACTAGGTAGACAATTCGTATTCATGATATTATTGAATGTACTTGCATGCAAAATCTAGGGAGTTAGATAATATTTGCTCACCTAATCATCCTTTCTAGATGTAATTCATTCATCTCCTCCGATCTCAGAATTTATGCTTTACTAATCCCTACCATGAATCTCAAAGTACTATCCCCTTCAAGCTCAAGTAACTTAGATGAAGTTTTGTTCCTTCAAATTTCTATTGTGATTATCTCTTTCTAAGCACCACCTTCCTCCCGGGCAAGAAATGAATAAGAGAAGGTTCTTAATGTGTACGCTCATCAAGAAAAACTTTTAGATGAAAAAAATTAAAATACATGCAAAATAAATTACGATAATCACTCCAATGTTTTCCTACATTCGTTATGTCATTATGGTTCCCACAACCCTAGTTGTGGATTAGCTATGCATAATTGTTAGATTAAAATCAATAAATGATGAAGATTTCATGTGTATAAATCTTGCAAATATGAATGAATCAAGCACAAATCAAAGTTGCAAACAACCAACAAAGTCTTGATTGAAACTCCAAAAAGATAGCAAAAAACACAAGCAATCATGTGTTTCCCTTGCTACTGTCCAGACATTTGTTCTTTAAAAAATTAAGGGATAAAAAACTATGATAAACTTGTGTTTTGTAGTCTAAAAATAGTAGAAATACATAACCCTAAAAATAAAACAAAGTGGGTATATATAAAACTTAAAATCTAGTCCTAAATTCATTAGGAAAACTCAACCAGATAGAGTCATATGACACTACCACGATACCCACCATGACCAGTGGTGATCATCACGAGGCCTGTGGTGGATATGTTGCCTTAGCTTTTTAGTTGTTGCCTTCCCTGGATGTCTCCTTTCATGACCAGTCTTGATCCCGGGCCTTGAAGGGACTCGAGGTATTTATACTTGATAAAAATATGCTAACCCTTCATGTTGCATTCCTCTATGCCCTTCACTACCAACCTTCACTAATTATATAGTGCACCACTAGCCATGGTGAGGCTTGTGGTGGCCAATCTTGTCCAGATTTTGTTGTCCAATCTCTCACATGTCAAATACAACTCCTCTCATGCTGTGTTGAAGTTCGTTCATGAATACCTCTTTCCAAAATCTAGCAAAACCTCAACAAAATCAAGCATTTGAACATCACTTCGTGCCTACTTCATTGTCCTATAAATTAAACAAAAAACACACACCAAACTAACAAAACCTGCTTGAAAATGCACAATAAATCTATGCTTTGGGCATCAAAAATATTATCTTTTGGAGACACATCAAGACTCTTAACTTAGAATCATTTCCTATTATCAAGTAATAACATAAAACAAAACTAAATGATATGCAAATGCAAACACCTAATAGAAAGTATATAGCATCCCAAAAACATAAAACACATGCCCAGCTTCACTTATAAAATGCACTCACATTCTAACCAACTCACACGGATCAATTCATGATACTATACTATTTATAGTCAACCAAACTAATGCAAACAATCATGGACCAATTAATGTAGTAACCAAACAATATAACCATAGTGCCCTCACTATTAAAAAGTCTCTCACACAATATGTATAAGCCAATATAGAGACTGAACCAAAACTATTCATACTCTCAAAAGAAATCTAACCAATGCAAAAGTACATACATAAGCTTGTCCTTATTTTCAATACCTTAATTCTTGAACAATCCTTTTAGGATCACAATAGGACTTTGTTGGCTTGTAATGTAGGCTCGGGCTTGGGTAGGATAAATTTAGGATGTAAGTAACTACTATGCACCTCCAGATGCTACTTTGACCTAGCTACATATTTTTAACCCCCCAAATTCTTGTTGTTCCTTTTTCTCTTTTTCTTTATTTTTGGGAGTGGTTTCTACTTTTGTTCTTTTTTTTTATTCCTTGCTCTTTTCTTTATTTTTCATTTTTGCACTTATTCTTCTGCAACCATAACCCACGCTTGTCATTTCCTCTCATCCTACCATTCTTTTCATATCCTAGCTTTTCTGTTCTCCCTACAGTAGCCACCCTCAACTTAGACTTTTCTCTTGAATTGAGGTACACAATGTCTTTGGAGAGACCAAAGACAAAATAAAGATCTATAGAAAGATAGGGAAGGTGAACTGGGTAATTTCAAAGAAAAGGTCTATTAAGGCTCAAACTTTTAGTTCAAAAAGGGCACAATTTCATTTAGTTTCTCAAATTTAGTCTAAGTGACTCATTATCAATAATGACCTATGATCCTATCTTAATCAAGCTATTAAATTGTTTCAGTGAGACTAACAGGCAAGTTCTAGTTTATAAATGTATTAGTCAAATTAAGCAAGTTTAGCTTACACAGATATGGCACTGACGTATGCTGTTTTGTACTAAGCAACACAATCATAACTAATATTTGATCAACAAATCACTATTTACAATATTACAATGATCCTAGTAAATCAGTTATCATATTTTAGATAGAATCATAGAATCATTCATTTTTTTAACAAGGGCCATTTTTATACTTTCACGGGCTACTATGAACTCCTATAGATTCTTGTATTTACACAAACAACTTAAATATGTCAATTCTACTAGATAACATGTTTGAGAGAAAAGAAATATAACAATAAAAACTTCAAGCAATCAGGATGCCCCACTTCTATAAAAAATATGTGTTGGTCCCAAATCATGTTAACTTAAGAAAATTAAGCAAGGGAAGTGATCATACCTACGATATCCTAGGCATCAGTAATAGGTTGCCTAACTACTCAGGCTTCATTAGGTATCAATACGGGTTGCCTTACATGAAGTGCTTGATTTAATATCGCGGCACGACATCCCCCAAGCTGCACTACTTCTCCGTCTGTGGGTTCTGAATGATGTCATTAGGTAGTGCACCATTCTTTCATTGATTCATAATGGCTGAAAATTGGCCCATTTGTTGCTTCAACTGTTTGATTGAGGTTGAGTGTGGCCTATTTTTGACACATCTTCTCTCAGCGTTTTGACACCAGCTTCAATAGATTCTGTTTTTTGGAGTATCCTAGTCAACATCTCTTTCACCATTTTATTGGTTGATCTAGTTTCGGCCCGATATCTATGTTCGAGATGCACATAGACACCACTTTGATCAGTTTTGTAGTTATCCTTGTGTTGGAAAATTTCTTTGATTGCGATTTTCTGGTCTGACATAGTATCTATCCCTTTGGTAGTTCCAACCTTGGTTCCTAGAGTTGCAAGTTTGTAAAAATCCCTGATTGTTCATATACTTTGATTCTTCATTGAAATCAAAGGATATGTCATTATAGAGATTTGTAGAATCTATGGCCTTTATCTTTTCTAGCCCTCTATCCAACAACGTTTTTGTTAGCAGGTTCATTTGAGTCTTGATATGGGCCATGTCCTGATATCACTCTTTTCTCTCTTCCTTTGCTCAACAAACATCTCATATGGGAACCAACACCATTATTATCTTGAATATACCATGCCTTGTTGTTCTTTGATACTTGGTCCAGTATTGCAATGGCTTCTTGAAAAGTTTGGGCTATAAATAAACCTCCACATAGAACACCTCTTTTAAGTGCTCATCTGTTAAATTATAACTTGGGGCACCGCTTCAACTTCTATTTGAACCTGCCTTAAGTCTTATACAAGGACTCAAATAGTTTTTGCTCTTGGGCATTGATCTTATCTTTGATTTGCAGCTTTTGAAGGGCGGAAAAGATCTCTCCAAGAATGTCTCCCTCAGCTCTCTCTAGTTAGTGATGAAGTCATGTGGCAACTCATTCAACCACTTCATTGCCTCCCCAAATCAAGACAATGCAAACAACCTTAGGTAAATGGTTGTGTCACGACCTGATTTTCAGGTCATGATGGTGCCTGTTAAATCCTGCCTACATGCCAGCCAACCCAACTCACAAAACCTATCCTGAATCACTAATATAACAACACTAGAAACATATACAAATAACACAACACAACCTACCCAGAACTTGAAAGTCATCTACACAGAGCTACTGTAGACTCAAGCACACGCTCATATGTATACATCATCATAATAATAATATACTTAACTCGAAGGAACTCCTACATATACAAGACAACTACAATGTATAGGGCTAATGTCTGGGTAAAAAAGTTGACTACCAAAAATAGAAGAAGACCACAAAATATCCAGAGTTGCTGATGCTCACCAAAGTCTCCCGTATCGTCCATGAACCCCCAACTCCGTGGCTAATACCTGGACGTGCACCATGTGAAGATGCAAAAATTTAGGGGTGAGACCGAGCCAACAATGAGTATATCAGTGACATTGTAAGATCCTAATGGCCAGAATCAAGCAATGTATTATAACCCAACCCACAGATCACAACTGAAATCATACCTTTAGTATCATATAGTGAAGGTGTTAAGTTGTACACAGGTGTAAGCCCCTAGTATTTATGCCCGTACGCCCCCTGAGCTCCCATAAGCCTAGAGGGTACACCTACACATAAATAAGGTGTCAAATAGTGCACTAATGGGACCCTTGTAGACTATTATAACCCCTGTCAACTCATGGCAGCCGAACCTGATCATGCAAAGGTTGTACACACTTAATATGTAACCAAGTATCATATTGTAAAAACTTAGATTTGAAACACCACAAAGTAAAAGCCACTTGGCTACTAGAGATATTTAGGTGTCAGAATGTGACACTTGATCTTGAGTATTATGTCGGTCCATGACACCCGACCTGGAGCCTATATATATAATGGTTAGATGAATCTCATGTGCGGGAAAAAATTCTCTTAATCATGACAAAATGGTCACCTGGCCATAGAATGTGTATCATGTCAGGTCGTGTCATCTGACCCTGTAATATATACCGCTGTGACACTCGACCCTGTAATGTATACCATGTTAGGCCATGACTCCTGACCCTATAGACCTTCCAAGGCACTCCGTGTATATATAACTGTGTGGATCTATGCATAGTACCTCTAGGGCAGCGTCAACTTAAGCCTAAGCTAAGGCCCCAAGAGAACAAATAATCAGAGGTGTGTCACCTATCTAGAATCACAACAAAGTCTAACTAATACAAATGATACCCCCCAAGGCAACTATGTTTTGATCCCCCGGTAATGTGGCAATCTCTCCGAAACAAGATAGTAGTCCCAAGGACTAATTCATATTGATAGTATCTCAATCACCGATATCATAATAACTCCCGTAGGATATGACATACATATCCTTAACAGAATCACATTTATCTTTCTATCTTACCAAAGGTTTAGTAGCATCGTATCATATGCCAAGAGTCATAATGCCCAATCAGAAGCACAACTATAACATCTCCCAGAATATATTATGTTTTCCTAGTATAAAGTAGGTTTAGCAAATGTACGATGAATACTAGTTGTATATATAGGCATATATATCAAAGGAATAGTATAAAATCATGTCTACCACAGGCAAATATATCACAACCTAGCTAGCCACAAGCACTTAGAACTAACATGGATAGTCACAACTGTATCATAGGTATCCAGAACAAACAAGGCTATCAGAATCATATATATATATCAAGACAAGTCCACAATACAGTATATAGTCAACAACCAGTCTCAAGCTAACATGTATTAGTAACATCAGGCTACGCACACATCCAAACAAGAGTCAAGCCTAGCATACATACCTGTAACATGGCATTAGCCTATATCTAACTTTTATTGGGTCTTTCCGTAGTTTAACAGAGCCAGAACTCAACTAATACCATAGCTACAACTAATATCATACTCATTATAGTAACCAACATCTCATATCATTATATAAAATATATACATCTCGTACCATTATCCACAACATATACATCACAATAGGTTTAGTCCACATACCATCACAACATCCATCTCAGCTCACTTTAAGAGATAAAAAAGCCTAACCTACCTGGAAGGCAGTTTCTCACGCTCTGGATCAATCCACTTGAGTTTTTACCTTTTTGATTGCCTCCAGATGTAGTTTAGCTATCAAAACATGAATCACATGGTCATTATGATTGATTTGACCATAAAATATCAACAATTGAGAAAATTAGGCCAGTAATGACTAAAATGGGGAAAATGGAACCCACACTTGAAATATCAAAAACTCTCATAAAATGATCTCCACGTCACCCCAAGTATATAGCCAGAAATTGAGCTCAAACTAAGCCTCAAAACAATAAAAAATAACCACAAAACAAATGACATTTCTTGTCAAAAAATGAAACATATATGTACAACCGCTTCCTCGTCAAGTTTCTAAAAAATATGTGCAAATCAATAGAATCCAAACATACCACGATGTAAATCTCAAAAAGTAGTACAGTTTAGACCCAAGTTTCACTTAATTCCGATAAGAAACGACCGAGATATCTCAGTTCAGAGTTTCTGGCATTTTTCAATGTTATATGCGGAAAACAATAAATTTTACCTCGAACGGCATGGAAAAAGTAATTTCTGACACTTCCACAATGTTCCTTTAAAAAAACTACAGAAGTTAGCCTGTTGAATCACCAAAATCGGATAAGAAATGCCCCAAAAAATGCAGTGCGAAGTTGAAAGGAAATATATATATTTTTCCTAGAAAAGTCTTTTATATACCCATATGTAGAGTAGTGCCACACACTTGCCATGTGGCAGTGCCAGGTTGCTCCACGTGGCACAACCTGGTTCTTCCACGTTACTCCTTCAACTAAACAACCTTTCTATTCCCTTTTTTGCTATTTTGGGTTCGTTCAGACTCTAATTTTTACAAATGAAGTATGTAACTCTAAAAATTATGACGTTCCAGATCCAATGACGCAAAACAAATTTCCACCAGAGGTTATTACAATCTGATGTGGGTCTCACTTCCTTATATGCAACTTTTAATGAAAAGCCTCTGGGGTCAAATCATATCTGAAAGTCCTTTGTACATAATGAAGGATTATTATAGACCAAACTTGACATTTTGGAGCTGACCGTGCTATCAAAATTCTCATCCGAGCTCACTTCTTGAGGGTGTCGACTAAAGTCAACTATTGACTTGTTCCAGCGACTAAATTTGCAAAACATGATATAACTGCACCAGACATGCTTCTACCCCGATTCGGTAGTTTCGAAACTGATGAAACTGTCAGAATCCCATTCCAAGGCCATTTACTAGGACTTTATCAATAACTTCATTTTCATAGTTATAACTTCTGGTTTAGCTCAAAGGCCCACATAAATCACAAATAACTAATACAATAACCATGCTAACAGTCCCAACAAGTAATAAGTGGCCCGAGGTCGCTATATACATGCTCAAATCAGTAAAATAGTTGTAGAAATATAGAAATGACCTAGAGGGTATTACAACATCCCCCACTAATAGAAATTTCATTCGCAAAAGTAAAGATAAAGTCATACCTAATGACTCAAATAGGCCAGGGTACTACTCTTGCATATCTGCCTCCAAATCCTTGGTAGCCTCCTCAACTGTTTAGTGACGCTACTGAACCTCAACCATCGGTAAGACCCTGGGACGCAATTGTCTAGTATCCCTGGCTAAAATAACTACTAGCTCCTTAACAATTGTCAGATGGTCATCTAACTCAACTGAATTTTACTGAAGTACATGCAACTCATCTAGAGTATATCGGCGTAACATAGACACATGAAAGACGGGATATATAGTAGAATAAGTTGGAGGTAAGGCTAACTCATATGCAATTGGACCAACTCGTATCATAATCTCAAAAGGACTGATATACTGGGGGTTAAACTTATCGCATCTACAAAACCATGACCCTTTTCAGGGGAGATACCCTCAGAACACTTTGTCTCCGACCTCAAACCTCAAAAACCAATGTTTGCGATCAACATAGCTTTGGTGCCGACTCTGAGTTATCCTCAATCTTTCCTGGATGACCTAAACCCTAGCTAAGGCATCCTACAATAAATTTATACTGTATGGACTCATCTCTGTAGACTCAAACCACCTAACTGAAGTACGACCTTGTCGACCATATAATGCCTCAAATGGGGCCATCGGAATGCTAGTGTGATAAATGTTATTATAAGAAAACTTAGCTAGTGGCAAAACCTAGTCCTACTAACTCCCAAACTCCAAAACACAAGTTCTTAGTATATCCTCTAAAACCTATATAGTACGCTTAGATTGACCATCGGTCTAGGAATGAAATGTTGTACCTCCAAAAGCAGGAGGTAAACTATGACTCTCATTAAGATATGATAGATATCAGTACCTCATATAGTAGAACTATTTCCTGAATATAGATACAAGCTAACTATTCAGCACAAAAGGTAGAATGAACAGAGAGAAAATATGCAGATTTAGTCAATCGATCCACTATTACTCAAATACTATCAAAACCCCAGGAAGTACGAGGCAAGCCCAACATCAAATCCATAGTCAGACTTTCCAACTTCCACTCAAGAATGGGTAATCACTGCAGTGACCCTCCAGGTTGCTGGTGCTCACTCTTCACTTGTTGGCAACTAAGACAACACGACACATAATCTACAATGTCTCTCTTCATACCATCCCACCAGTATTATATTTTGATACATCTTCATTGTACCTGGGTGGATAGAGTATCTGGAGTTATGTGCCTCATATAGAATCAACTCTATCAAATCCCACACTCTAGGGACACCCAATCGGCTATAAAATCTGAGGATTCCCTCTGAATCAACTGTATCCTAACTACCACTACCCTAAACAAAACTATCTTTGAGGGCCACTAACAACTGATGTGCTATTGAATTGCAAAACTTTTGATGATTAAAACTTAGAATTTTGTGTGTTCTCAAAATGATGTTAGTAGTTTTGATATGTTTGTGTGTTTGTTTTACTGGATTTTAGTGTTGGCATAGTTTTGGGAAAAGTGTGCTAAAACAGTAAATTTTGGTGATCCATAAAACTCTTTACGGGTCATGGAAATGTTCATGGGCTATAGATGGGGTCTCCTAGCAATTTACAGTGAGGGGTGAATTTTTGAGTTAAACTCTATGAAGGAAGCAGATGAGTCGTAGAGTGTGGTCGTGCCCTAGAGATTAGAAAGTGGAGAAGTTTTGAATGGTCATCCGGTGAACCCCCCACAGGCCATAGAAATTTACACAGTCTGTGGAAACGTTTCATATAAGTAGTCTCCAAAATCTAGTTTCAGTCCATGAAACCCCAACATACGAGCCATAGATTGATGCACGAGCCGTGAACCTACCCGTAGAGTATGCCGACACAATTTTTTTATTCTTCATTGGTTTTGTATTTTACACATTATAAATAGGTTTTAAAGTTATTTTTCATTACGGTTTCTTGGAGTCATGGAGTTTGAACAAGGTTTTAGAGAATACACTTAGGATTTATCATATTTTGAGTGGAAAAATATTATCGTGTGTTCTTGATTCGACCTTGTGATTCTAATTGAAGAGTTGGTTTTCATATTCTTAGATTCATCGGTGTAAGTGCTCAATCATATTACTCTACTTCAGAATTCCTGCATTTATATTGATCATGCATAGCTAAATCTACAACTAGGGTAGTGGGAACCATGAAGAACTAACAAGGTAAAATTAGATATTGTGTAATTCTTGGAAGGTGTGTTAGATTATATTAATTAATCATCTTTACTTTAACTACTTTTTAACGAAGGTCTATGTTAGAACTCGCCTAGTGTTACTTGCCAGATCAAGGAAGTAATGAATAGGAAAAGAGGTAATTTACAAGATTCAATTGAGATGTTCTTATCTAATCAACCGAACTGAATCAAGGGGAGGTTGTTCTGGGATACAAAAAAGTAAGGGTTAGTAATGTCACATCATGGAGATGGATCAAGTTTCATGATGAAATTTACCTATTCACTAGATCAAAGGTTTAGGTAAACCTAGTTTACTGTCCTACACCTACACACTGGAAAAGGTTGCATTCATCCGATAATACCAAGTTAGGATTCATGGGGAACACATTACCCTAGTTAGCTCTTCTACTGATTTCTTATCAACTGCATTAGTTTAGTCTAGTTAATTTTACTTTACAAAACCCCCCTTTTCTCGGGAGATAAGTAGGTTAATCATCCCGACTTACATTGAATTAATTCTTGAGTCTACTATATTCCTTGAGAGATCAATCCTAACCTCAGTTAGGTTATTTACTTGACAGCGACTGCTTTATCTAAAAAAAGAGGTATGGCTTGAGCGATATCAAGTATTTTAGTATTGTTGTCAGGGAATATGGCTAAACTTGGTTAATTTAAGTAATTTTGGGGGATTAATCCCTATTTCCCTAATTTTATGTTTTGTTGTTTTTGCTTTTGTGTGTAAGTGTAGTATATGCACAACACTCAAAGTCGAGGCAATCCCTTGGATCCATTTGATCTAGATACCCAGCGGATAATAAGGAGGATGGCCCAATATAACGTAAACAACGCTGCAAATGAGGCGATAAATGCATCGCTAAACCAGAACAATAAAGCTAACAATCCACCTCCATTGAACCCACCACCACCACAGGGTGTGCAAGCCGCAACTAATCAATGTAACCAATATTGACTTGATCCTATGGTGGTGGACGTTATGGGAGCTATTATGTTACCCCCACTACTAAATGACACAAAGTTCATCATTTCGAGTGGATTGCTCCAAATGCTATAGAATCGCGAGCTATTTGCGGCCGACCATCCGAGGATAACCATCTGCACAATATTCTGTTTGTCTGTAAGAGAAAGATGGGGAATCAAAATTTGTCCATGGATGCCATTAGGCTTCTGTTTTCCTACTTTTTCTTACAGGTAATGTAAAATTATGGTTATCTGAGCTCCCACAAAGTTCGATCACCAGTTGGACAGAGTTGTAGAAGGCTTTTTTGGAGAGAGTTTTCCCCATCTTGAAGAAGTTAAAACTGAAGTCTGAGATTAACAACTTCGAACAGATATCAGGTGATTCGATTGGTGCTACATGGAATAGGTTCACTAAGTGTTTGAGATGTGTCCCTGACCACAAGATTGTTGTCGAAGCCCTGGTTGAGATATTCTATAAAGCCCTTGATGTGAATGGTCAAGTAATTGTTGATACTATTATGGGGGCTCATTTATAGATTGTTCATTCCAGGAGGTTGCTGAGAGACTTGAGGTGGTCAAGACAAACCGTGCATGGGGTACGAGGGAAAAGTCTACTACGAGGAGTTCATTCTTGATTAGTACTAGTCCGACGCAAATACAAGAAAGTGAGGAAGTGATACAGGAACTTGCTCAGATTAAAACTAATATGGAGCTATTGATGAAACAGAATCTGGAACGAGTAAATATTGTAGCTCATTACCCTCTATATACACCCATGTACGAGGAGCTTTATTATGAGGACACATGTTTTAGTTCTGATTAAATGGCAAGTTTCTAGATAGATGCCCAAGGGTCCAATCAGGACTATTGGTGCCAAGGTCAAAGGAACCAAGGTCAAAACTTTGGGAGAGATAACAACAAAGGAGGTTATTATGATAGGAATAGGGGAAAAGATAGATATACTGAATAGGGTCACAAAGATGGCTTCAGAAATGGTCCATATATTTCATAATACAATTAGGATTCTAAAGTTGGTTCTTCTAGCATTGATAAGATGTTACACCAGTTTTTAAAGAAGGATGATGCACAGGATGAGATACTAAAAGGGATGAAGTCTGACATCTCCAACATCAACCAAAAGATTAAGTCTCACTCTGTCACGACCCGGATAGGGGGACTAGAAGTGACCTGGCGAAGGAGGACCCGAAAGCCCTTGATCAAGCCATCATAGCATCATTACACTCATCATCGGTTCAGAAGCGCGGAAAATAAACACATAACATATAAATCCTAAGGGATTCGGGACTTGAGACTCAAGCTATGGGGACATTTCCGGGAATGGGATAAACATGAGTTCACATAACACATAACACTAAATCTCTAAGGAAAAGGGGTGAGTGAGATTCCACTATGGGGGTACACCGGGATTATGGGACTTACCACATAAGCACATAGTCATTCAAATCCCCAACATTCATAT